>OY971427.1:20615000-20877500 GCA_963853865.1 Helleia helle
CTAATTGCATATTAGCAATCAAACTAATGTATACCGTATGGTCGCAGATGTTTATGTAATGAAGCATCTTCCATAATCAAGTTACTAATTAAATTTGAAATCAAAAATAAAATAATTATTGTAAACACTTAATCATCATCCGCCAGTTCGTTGAAGTGGCAGTGGGCTGGTCACACACTCAGGAGAACGGATGGCCGATGGGGCAATAAGGGTAAAGAGTGGAGGCCGCGATCGGGTGGATAAAGTGTTGCTCGGCCATTAACCGGGTGGGAAGACGATCTCCGTACAGTGGGCGGTCTGTGTTGGATGCGAGTAGTGAGGAATCGCTCGTCTCGGCGTTCATTGAGGGAGGCCTATGTTCAGCAGTGGACGCATAGAGGCTGATGATGATGATGATGATGATCCAGTTTTTTATTGGCCTCATTTTCACCAGACAACCTCCCAAGGCTCATTTCACAAGCTTGACTTGAAGTTTCAGATGATACAGAACCATTTTAATAAGAGCCTCCTTTATTTGATTTAGTTTTTTTTTTTTTTTTTATAATAATGCATCAATAATATAATTCGGGCTACGATTTATTCTCACCGCTGCCCCAACCTACCGCTGTTTATATGCCGGTAAACCAAAAACTGCCTTTGGACCCGCAACTAATTTAATCAGAAGGATTCAGGAGGATTTTCTATTTGGAAATAGATTTTATTTGTATAAAAAAGTGTATTTAGCGTTTAAAAATAGTAAACGTAAAAACGAATACATAAATAAGCAGTGCATATATTTTGCAGTGGAATGTTAGGGCGCACTCACACAGAAGACGTGAGAGCGGCACATCGCGGGCTCACGGCAGGATGAACACGGCCGCGCGGGGCCGCCTTAATGATAAATACGTTTCAAACGCATTCAACTTTGTACGTACGTGCATTTAACTCTAAATTTATGAATTTCACTCTTAATGATGCAAAATAGTGTGCTGTTTTAATAGAAATAATATTTTTATATAGAGAACTTTGATGTCAAATATTAAAAGAGATTAATCTGGCGGTACTTTTGAATAATAAAAATCCTTACCAGTATCAGAAACCTAAACGTTTGTAAAGTGGACTAATGATAGGAAGAAGATTTGAATTTACCTTTTAGGGGGTTTGTTGACTACATTTCATCAGGTAGTTTCCCTGTAAAACTTACACAACACATAATGAAATGAAAATTAAAAACTAAATCGTTACCTCCGGTATCATCTATCACAAGGTAAGTAAAAATAATCACGCCTGAATCTCCGTGTGTGAAAGCTCATCGCCCCTTCAACGCCGGACACACATACGCACACACACACACACGCACGGACGGACAACACACCCATTAGGATTACAAGTCGTCGGCCAGATATAAGAGGATTAGCAGATGGGCTCATTACACCGGTAAGTATAGACGCGATGGGGATCGGAAGGTTTATTAAAGATTTTATGTAAGGATTTATGAACATCTTTTGTGATATTTATAGATAATAATTATGACAAATTAATTTAAAAAGTGACAAAAAAAAATGACTAAACATACCTAAACATTATAATATCAACCCTTTTTTTTGGCTCGGGAAATGCTCTGAGGCATCCCACCTGGGGAGTGGGTCTCCCCAGGCGGGTATGTGGGACTCGCTGCGCCCTAAAGATAGTAAGTGGACGCAGCTCTACCCACTAAAACCCGGCGAGTGCGAACAGTGCCGCCTTTGGTGAGGTGCCCCGGATCTGTTAATCTAACAGGGCACCTCGACGGCTAGTCAGTCCCGCAAGGGACCGACGCCACCTCCACAGAGGGGTTGTCCCGCACCACAGAACAACCCCTCCCAATGTCGGGACAGTACAATGCCCCTTGCCCCCTGCTCTTTTGTCCCCTCTTTTTATAAGAGGGGTACTAAGAGCCCCCTCGGCTCAATTAGCTTCGCCCAAGGTGCTGGGCTCACCATAGGCTACTGAGCCCCACCGCCACGTCAAGGTCTGAACCATGGTGGAGATAATATCATCCCTCATAATATTATGTTCCCTCTGCTGGGTACGGGTTTCGCGAGAACAAGCGAGGACGGTTTTGCGCCATAGTTCACAGACGCGCTGGCCCAATGCGGGTTGGTGAACTTCACACACTTTCAAAGACTTTTAATCTCATCAGGCATGCAGGTTTCCTCTGTTTCCTTCACCGGTGAGCAAGCGATGGTCTCATGTTCAAATGCACGTAGAAATTTAGAAAAACCCATTTCTAGTCATCACAGGGAGTCAGGATCGAACCCGGACCTCTCAGCTCTCATTCAAGAGGCCGAGCCCATACCCATCGTCACTCACAAGTTCATTAAAAATTGCCAAGATGATAAGCCTAAAATTTTAGGAATTTTACGGTAATACGTAAATATTATGTTTTGGTGTCTGTTCAATTAAAATATATATAATTATAAAAAAAATCACTTTACTCATCCACTTTATTCAGCTACAACAGCGATCGGCCTCTCTAAAGTAAGTTTGACAATTATAACCTTACTCGCATTTCAATGCAGAAGCGGGCTATTCGTGCAATTTACAAGTTGCCCCCAATTCATCTTTGAGAGATAAAATTAAAGAAATAGGAATTCTGACTGTCACCTCTCAATACATCTTAGAAAATTTACTGTATGTCCGGAAAACATAAATGAATTTTGTAAGAAAAGTGACATTCATAGTAGGGATATACGTAATAGACACAGGTTAGATGTACCAGTAATTAGACTTTCAAAAGTAAGCAATTCTTTTAAAAGCAACTGTATACGCTTTTACAATAGGATCCCAGAAAACTTTCAAAAACTATCCATTAAAAAATTCAAAAAAGTTGTTAAAGAGCGTTTGTGTGGTAAAGCATATTATAAAGTTAAAGATTTCATGGAAGATACCATACCCTAGGAATAAGGCGTTCCTCCCGGGCATTTCAAGATAAGATGTTAAAATTGTTATAAATAGAATACATATTATTTGAAAAGATAGTTCCACTGAGTTTGTTTCGCCGGTTCTTCTCAGTGGGCTTGCCTTGGAACCGGCGTTAGATTTATTTAAATAAAAAAAATGATTTTCAAATTGCCAAAAATACTTCTATGGATTCAATATTAACGACGCGGAAGACGAACATAAAATTCACAATCATAATTTCCAAGCACACCAGCTGCAGACATAACAAGTGGCGTGTAATATTGATGGAACACTTCGCGCCGTAGTGAACGTATGTTTAATTGCACGTGCATGTGTATGCATGTTCAGAATCGTATTTAAATGAGCACGCACCGCACTCGCATATGCAAACTGAAGAGTCTTGTAAATTAACCAGCGGAAAGTTTATCACAGCTCGTTACAACTTTCAGCTCAAAAATGTTGTCCAGCTTGTAATATGCATGTTAACACCGACGACTGATTTGCATATGCAATAACAAAGCGTGGAATATCAAAACTAACATTTGGTGTAGATAGCCGGTGCGACGCGCTTTGTCCAGAACGTTCGTCAGCGGGCACATTCAGTATGTTACATCCGTGGAACTGTATTGTTTTAGGCAAAATACAGAATAGAAAGTATTATGTACTATTGATATCTACTACCATGTTGTGTCTTAAAATAGGAAACGTATGGCATTTTCTATATATTTATAAGAGGGGGCAAACGGAAAAAAAAAAACAAAAAAACACGATGTCCGGTGGTGGAACTCTCCTGCAGATATTAAACCGAACAATTTCTCAGAACATTCCCTGCTCGTTTGCCCTCTTATGCTAAAAAAAACAGAAAGCTATAATATACCGGGTGTATTTGGAATGCTTGTGAAGATTAAACCCTAATAATATACTATTTATATACTATACTAGCTGTTGCCTGCAGCTTTGCCCGCGTTACTCAATTTATATTAGTCACATCCTGATGGTATATAGCCTATATCCTTCCTCGATAAATGGGCTATCTAACACTGAAAGAATTTTTCAAATCGGACCAGTAGTTCCTGAGATTAGCGTGTTCAAACAAACAATCAAACTCTTCAGCTTTATAATATTAGTATAGATAATGCATATAACCATTTATCTCAGAAACCTTTTTTAAAGAAAATTTTAGGACTTGTGTATTTTGCAAACCCGCAATGTATGTATACACACTATACACATAGCTAACCGCGAGACGCGCAACTAGCGGGCGCACTGAAGACGCGCGCGGTGCGGGAGTTCGTTCACCTCGTGCGTGCGGCGAACGCTATCAGCTGATTTAGTCCTCTAGCCGTTTATTTAAGTTAAGTATATTAAATTGCTGTTTTTTTCAAAAAACCATTATTTTATAGCATTATCATCAATTCCTGTAACATTATGTTTACCAAAACGGATTATACAAAAAAAAGGCAACGAAAAAAAAAAGAAAATGCGTTTTTTTCACTTGTATCATGTCAGGCTATGCGAACACTATCATACGTCTTCGTTTCGCGTTCCAAATACACCCGTTATAATAAAAGGCTTCCTGATTTTAAGGATTGTTATTCTTATAAGGATTTCTGGGTTTTATGATTCAAATAAGTATCTACACGCGGCTCGACATCAATTGAGGATCATTCACGATGAAAATTTATAAAATAATGAAAAACTCAAAGTTGCCTTTTGAAATCAATGTGATTAAAATTTAATATGAATTTTTGTTTTGCAATTACCCATTCTTTCACTGCTTCCAAAAAGATTTTATAACTAGAAAATATATTAAAGTTGTAACCATTTCAATGAGAGAATACATTATACGAAACAAATGTTGATTTGAATCATTAAAAAAAGTTATAGTGTTTATAATTAAGATAGGTTTTAGTAGTATTGATTGGTTATTGTATTAGAGTAGAGGCGTACGGATGACATTCTACTCCCAAAGTAGTCTACTGACCCTCGACAGCTAACTTCATATTGCTACAACATAATATAATAATAATGATAATTTCTTATTAGTATATTTATTTTCACTCAGCCGTACCGAAGGTAAGAAAGTAATAATGACGACAATTTTATCGCCGAAAAGACTTTTGTTTCCAAAAGTAATCAAAAGTAATAATTACTCCACTTATCTCTTTTCTCCTTTTCTGTTTCAATCTCGCCCGGAAGCAATTATTTATACGTTTAGATTTAGAATTTTCTCTTTCATGTCCGATCTTATACGACCGGGCCCCGCGGTTTCACCCTCATAATTTCCGCTCCTATTGAAAAGGTAAAGAGCGAAAGAGAAAGATAAAGAGAGAAAGAGAAAGATAAAGAGAGAAAGAGATGGTCTCACAACATAAGTGAAGGAAGAATATCTGAAAATTCTTAATTAGTTTTTGTAAGTGCAACAAATATTAAATTGAATAAATAAATAAATATTATAAACAAAATACGTTTTTCGGAACCCTCGGCGCGTGCGTCAAACTCGCACTCGTGTTAGAATAATATCGCTTTTTATTTTGTCACACCTTGACTTCAAAATTCACAGCTGTGACTATAAGTAGAGCGATTAATTCAGTTAATAAAATAAACTTAATAAATCCCAAACTTTCTAGACCCCAAAAATACTAAGTATAATATATAGTTTTAATATCTACAATCTTTGGAATGTCCTACACCTAATGTACATAAATCTAAATTTTTATTATATCTAATTTAATTTATGCGCGACGTTTTTCGAATATTTTTGTATAATTAGTCACATCGTTATTGAAAGTTTATGTGATAATTTTCACTAAATATTTTAACCGTCTGAAGCGAGGTCATTGAACTGTGAATTATTTAAATATTCAAATAATATGTCAAATGGACAAGCTAATAATTTGTACATTCTTAGTTAACATATTATTATTGAAGTTGTAGTTTAGTATCTGACACACGTGTAACTTGTTACATACCCCTGTTCACAGACATCTGCAGACGATGCAGAAATATCGAGCACCGATAATTAATATCAATCTAACAGTGAAGTGAACAATGAAATCGTTACAAAGAAACAGTTTTGACACGATGGTATTGTTATGAGCCGTGCTATTGGATATTATTATACTGGAACGCTCAACGATGTGTCTGTTCATTTTTTGATGTTAGTTGGATAGGCAAACTGGCAGACGTGCCACCTGATGATAAGTGGTCAACGTCGCCCATGAACATAAACTAGTTTACCTGGAACGAGCCCAGGCAACTTCTAGCTTCAGTCATAATATCTAAGGATGCTTTTACACCACGTCAATCTGGTCCCGTGGTAGCTTATCGAAGAACTTGTGTTACGGGTACCAGACAACGGAAATATATTTAATAATTTTATACTATACATATATTTAAGATTTTTATTATATTATACACAAATTTAGGTAATACACATCCATGCCTCAGAGCATTTCCCGGCGTTAAAGAAAAAAAATGTTTTCTGAAGGAAAGCAAATTCAAGGCGTGGGTAGTTGTTTAATTATTATTATTAGCCTATGCAAAAAAGAATATCCAAAGTTTGAAGCGATGCAAATCTTATAGATCATCGTGTTTACGTTTTTTCCGCAATTAGTAGGACAGATTTAGTTGGAAACACAGCCATTAAACGCAGCTTATCTAAATTTTGACCTCGTTTAAATTTTTCAGAAAGCTAATTTTATCGATTTTTTATTCCAATTACTTTATACGCTCACTCAGAACGCTGAGTATAAAAGTTTAAAGCGAACAACAAAGTTTAAAATAAAACTAGCCATAAAAGCTGGTCTCACGCTCGCTCGGGCTAAATAATTGACTCGCTAAAATAAAAACCCTACAGTTATTGACGTTCTAAGCACTTGACAAAGTTAGCCCGGGATTTATTTAGCCCCGCGCCACTCTCGCTGCCGACGGTAACTCTTTGATCTCGATAAAGATTGATATTCACTTCAGCGGCTTACTCGTTTTTTCAATTACCGGATATCTTTTATATTTTGCAGAGCTTACTTTGTAATTAACTTTACTTTTACTTTGTGTGATCGCTTCCTCGTGGGGATGATGTGCTTCTGATAAACAACATTCTTGGTTCCTTTGGTTTCATATCGAAACATTTTCCGATGTGATTGTATTTGTTTAACTAAATGTTATAGATGTTTGTTAAAGATTTTTTTACACAAGAGTCATTTCACCTGATAGTAAGTGATAAACGACATCCATAGACACCCGCTACATCATTAGCAGATGTGTTGCCTTTCACATAATATGAGTATGCTCTTTTCTTGAAGGTCCTTAAGTCGTGACTTAAGGACCTTTATATATTATATAAAAGTCCTTATTATACGACCGGTTCATAAATATTGTAGGTGGCAGCTGGTTCCATAGAGTCATCGTTCGGCAGGAAATTCCCGTAAAAATCGAGTTGTTGTGGATTTCCAGACATCGAGATGGTGTGAGTGGTATACTTCATCCTTTCTCATTTCTCAATGTTCAACAATTCTTCTAACCAAACTTCTATTATTGTCTGAAGCCATTGTCTCTCTTCCCAGTCACTTCATCTATAGATTTATACCAACAGATAAATAAAATTGGAGTTGTCTGTTTATAATATTAAAATAACCACTTTATTCAAAATGCATATATTTTGTATATACGGTACATATTACACCAAAATAACATTTTTTACAATTTTTTTCTTTGTCTGTTGTACCGGCTAATCTCTAAAACAGCTGGGCCGATTTTGATGGGAGTTTCACTGGAAGATAGCTGATGTTATAAGGAGTAACTTAGGCTATAAAATAGTCATCATTAATCCAGGTATGGCTGATAATCTAAGTTAACGCGGACGAAGATGCGGGCAACAGCTAGTTTAATCT
Organism: Helleia helle; assembly: GCA_963853865.1. NCBI lineage: Eukaryota > Metazoa > Arthropoda > Insecta > Lepidoptera > Lycaenidae > Helleia > Helleia helle. The sequence goes on from OY971427.1 coordinate 20,622,815, forward strand.
ATAATCATCATTAAGTCCATTTTCTTTTTCTGCTATTCGTTAGTGGTTCAAAGACTTTGAATTTAGATATGTATAGGTGGCTACTGTATACGTTTTTAAGGCCGAAGACTTATACTTGTTCCTTCCTCATAACACAGTATTACGTCACAACCGGTTACGACAGTTTCAATACTATAATTAACCTCACGACGATACACTTTCCTCACCTACACTATTCTGATTAAACATCTACTTGATATACATTTATAGATATAGCTTCTCTTCAAGGTCTTGGCGTGGGCAGAGCCAATCTCACCTACACGCAGAATATTATCTTTACCTTAAACATAAACTACTAGTAAAACATAACCGATACAATTGAAGAACATAAATAACTACAAAGTTTTTATATAAATCTATTTTAGATAGGTCAGACGTGTAGGTGTTGTCCTTTCACATCGAGCATATAACTGGAATAGAACGGTAATTTTATGTTTAAATTACGCTGCACCGGTTCTGTACTCTGATTGGTCGAATAATGGCCATTGATGGGTATTGGCTGATGAGACATACACACAGATCACTGGTTGGATCTCTAAGTAAATTTTTGGGCTTAACTTATCTTTAATTTTTTTAGTCTCCTTGATTTGAAGAGCTACATAATCTTATGGAATGTTTGCACATATAGCGTACAATAATAATGAAAATAATAAAAAAATATATTATAATTATTATTAATAATTGTTAGATATAGGGCGGGGGTCGCCCGCTTCACTCACCGCTGTCTTCGGCAACGTGGTCTGCTCCGGAGACTCTGTAGGTGACGCGAACTGTTCCAACCCTCGTATCCAACACCACCATAGGGACACACTGATTCGGATCTCCAGCGTAGGATGAATGATGTTAATCCTCGATCGAGTTAAACGGGTTACGGGAGGCCTCCCGGTTTGTATGCGCGCGCGGCAGTGGTTGAGTTCGTACTGGCTATAAGCGCACACTAGAGGGCGCTTTCACGATCGCATTCGGATGGCGGTATATCGCAAAGCGACCCCTCAGTTCAAAGGAAAAAAAAATAATAATAATATGTACTTAAACGATATTGTCCAATTTATGCTACCTTGCAGATGTACGAAAATACGAAAAAACTCATATATCTATTTTAGTTTAAACAAATTATTTGTTCAGGTACGGAACAATAATTATAATATTTTTTTATTTCGGGCCACATAGCCAAAACTTTGTTAGTAAGAATATTCTTATAATGTATAGGTTAGTATAATAAATCATTTATTCTCCATATTATTATTTTTACGCCGGGAAATGAAGCATCACGCGGGGAAGTGGGTCTCCCCAGTCGGGTATGTGGGACTCGTTGCACCCGAAAGGTGGTAAGGCGGACGCAGTTCTATCCCGGCGAGTGCTACCAATGCCGCCTTTGGTGAGGTGGCCCCAATCTGTTGAGCAAACAGAGCACCTCGACGGCTAGTCAGTCCCTCAAGAGACCGACGCCACCTCCACAGAGGGGTTGTTCCGAACTACAGAACAACCCCTCCCAACGTCGGGACAGTACAATGGGGTGAGGTTCCCATCCTCGCCCCTTGTCCCCCCTGCTCTTTTGTTCACTCTTCTTATAAGAAGGGAACAACGAGCAGCCACCTCGGTTCACTTGGCCTTGCCCAAGGTGCTAGGTTCACCTTAGTCTAATGAGCCCCACCGCCACTACAACGACCATGGTGAGGTTTCTCCATAGCATGTTATGTCTATCCAGTAGATATTCTGGTCAATCTCAACATTTCTGAGGTTTAAATACTGAGGCAGTTATTAAAATCAACTGTAAACCGTTGCCCAAAAGGGCAACTTTTCTTATGCAATTCACGAGATATTCGGACATAATTCTGATTTATTATAAACTTCTCACTTAATTTTTAATCCGTATCTAAGCCGCTACTAAAAGTACATGAAAATCCTTAGATTAGATCCTTAGATAAAATACACGATTGAAATGCAAAAATGTTTTTGTATCGAGTTAAGTGGCATTAAAGTCTATTACGACTAATAGTGGCGCCCCTAGGCTTAAAGTTATCTGCAATCCGCTTTGCTCACTCCCCCCCTCCCCCTCACACGTCACACCAGCCCCCACGCGCGTTACTTGCCCTGATAGCCCCTAATGTGACAGTTACAGGGGCCCCGACACGCGCGCCGCCCGATAGCACCTAATGTGATGGCAACGGGGCCCCGACACGCGAGGGCCCCGCATGAGCACCGAGCGGCGATTATGTCACCGCGATTTCGTCACTCGGAACATGTCTTGGTTTTTCCTAACACACTCTATTGTAGTTTGTGAGACGGGGAAAATCTTTATAGCTTAATTTTGTATTAAAAGGATTTGACTTACCTATGACTCACTTGCTAGATATGATATTATAAACAAGTATGTGTGAAGAGTAAAAAACAAATGTTAGAAAACTGTTTATTTGTATTAATATGATAATATATAGGTTGGTAAGTATATATACTTTTTTCCATACCTATATTAAACATCTCTTTTTGAATTAGTAACATTAAGCTTGCCAGATTTGAACTCACAACCCGTCATAGATATTAATAGACTTCCATATTTCATTGCTAAAGACCAAGAAAAGACTTATCTAATGTTCAGTGAATAATGCATCACTGGCTGATGACGCACCATCAGCTGGTTCATGTTTAATGCATCGTGTCCCCGACGCCGCCACATCCTCACAACTCCCAATATAACGTGTCTGTGAGAGCGCTTTTTGTTTTTAAAAAAGCATTTTAATGTGTGACTGTGACCATCGACATATTATGTTGCGTGATAATTAAAAGCTTGCTTGCTTGTTGCGTGAATTAGAATTTTAATAGTACCAAGCATAATTATATAGTATGCTTACTTGCTTAGCAGACTTATGTGCAAGTTCGTAGCCGACTCGTCGTACGACGTGTCGTCGCGTAATGTCGCTGCAATCATGATTCCCATCCCGACAGCTTTTGACAAATTTTTTAAACACAATATTAAACTGTCCTCTTCATTTCATATACATAAAATTGTAGGTAGCCACCTTGTATTTTCACTGTTTAATGTTTTAATGAAGTTTTATTAAAGATCAGATTTTCTTTTGGGACGGACCGATAATAACGATACCATCTATAGAATAGATGACTCCAATGACATAATGTTATGTATGACATAAGTATGAGCCGTGTGTTGTATCGACTAATTAGCTCAAGTGAGGTTTGTTGTGTCCCTGAGGAGTTGAATAGAATTGCTGTTTCTAGAAGATTCCCGAACATTCCATCAATAAGAGAAGTGAAGAAGTAAATATGATACAATGTTCTCATTCATTCACATGCTACCTGTCCACGTGTATCCTGAAACGTAAGAAATTCTCCTTTTTTAGTTCCTTCTGTTTGTACAATTTCTTCAAGGGCCTAAATAATTATTCTTAGTTAAAACCAATCTAATAATTGCTAATATTAAGTTACACTGGGTTCTGGGTGAAATAAAACTTATATAGGTATCGTAACTTCAAATGGGTAAAAGTAATATTGACCATAATGTCTACCTATAATGAAAATCTGACTAGCAATCTCTAGGATTGCTAGATTATGCAGAACGTACACGTAAACTTCGTTGTTATATCTAAAATATAATTTATAAAATTATATTATATTTTATGGATAGTAAAAATCATTTTATATAAATAAAATATGAAAATCCTTTCAAATCCAAGCTATTGTCCTTCCAAATTTGAATAATATATTGGGTTAGACCTTTTTATTGGAGCAGGTGAGGCGGGCCCGGGCGGTAATGTAATAGTGTAGTAATGGGCATCTCGATATACGGGCCTGTGTTAAACTACCTGTTCTCGTCGGCTTCATTCGCCCAAAATTTTATAATATTTTCCTCCAAAATAAATATCTTAGGACTTTTCTCATTAATTAGTCTTTCAAATGCAAAAATGTTTTAATCCGACAACTACTTTAGGTTCATTTCAAAAGCTTTATTTTATGAGAAAAGAGATTTTTTTAGATATACAGAACCAAGTAAAATGTTGTATGACAGGTGTGTAAAATGTACGTGTGTGCAAGTAAGAAGTAATATTCTGTGTAATAGTAGTAAGTATAATTATTGAACGGGTTATTATATATAACCTCTGCGTAAGACAAAAAATGTGCTAATTTTTCTTAACGACACCACAAATCAACAACAACAATACAAATCCCTGAAAGTAATTTCTATATCACAATAAAGTAATTTATGTGTGATAATAAAGTAATTTATGTGTGATAATAAAGTAATTTATAAGTGATAATAAAGTAATTTATAAGTGATAATAAAGTAATTTATAAGTGATAATTTCTTTATTATTTATGGGAGGTATAAGTCTAGTAGATGATGATTTGAGATTAATAAGCAAAGTCTCAAATGTAATTTTCTAGAGACAGTTGTTATTACGAGAACTGGAGCCATAAGTACTAAGCTGAACTTACCTATCCTCGGACGTGATCCGAAATAAATTGACCTCCATAATGTATTCCAGCACACAAAGTCTTCAGTCTGAATGAAAAGTAATAAGTTCACCCCCGTCTGTGTGGTCACTAGCGCGAATAATGAAGGAGTCGCTAGCCCAGGTATTAGGAGGTGAAGCTGAGCTTTGCTATGGCAGAAATAAAATACTAATAATAACTAGCGAACGTTAGATAACCTCAAGTCTAGCATTGTAGGGCTAATGTGTACCCACTTGTATGCTTGCATTAGTGACTCTTGTACGAGTATGTTCCGTTGTTAGGCAGGAGTCTCAAAATCAGGAAATTAGAAAATAGGCTTTAGTTTGACTACCTTGGCCCAATGCGGGTGAACCTTCAAGACTTTAACCTCATCAGGCATGCAGGTTTCTTCAAGTAGTTTTCCTTTACCGGTGAGCAAAGGATGTTGACATGATCAGCTGGATAGGGAAAAGAACCGCTTTAAGAGTGTCCTGGTCAGGTCGATTCGATCCAAATCTTTTACTTTAGTAGCTCATCGTCATATTCGTGCACACGCGAGCGTTTTATTTGGGTATCCCATGAATGTTTGTACAAGAGAATAATGTTGATGCTCCGACGTTGTCCGGTGAGGCAGGACCATAAACAACTGACAGGCGGCGGGCAAACATCAACAAACCGCCCGCTCGGACGATAATACGAGCACGTACTATAAACGTATACTTTAGTTATAAATATCTATGATATGAATTTCAGTATGATATAACGAACATAGAATATGGATTTGTAATTACTAAACGACTTTTTCGAATCTTATGGGACGTGTGGCCTCTTAATTGTAATAGAATAATAAGTAAATTAAGGCTAGAACCAATTTCTGGTAGATGATAGCTCCAGCGTGCTCCTACTCGCGTACCGAAATTATTAGTATTGGGACCAGCCCGATACGCTTAGGTAGACTCCGAGCCCAGGAGCCACCAACTAAGTATAATACAAGAAAACTAAGTCAAATACAATTTATCTTGATAATTACAATAAAAAAATTACAAATTACCAACCCAATCATCAAGATTTATACGATTACAATATCTTGTGCGATATATCCAGTTATTTCCCATTTTCTGTAATTACCTTTGCATTTCTGACTTCATTACAGGTGATTAAATTAAAAATATGAAATATCTCTTTTGTTGCAGGTACGTACGAGTATGTACGCAGTAATAACGAGATGAGGTAATGTTTTCGGTGAAATAATATGACTGTAATTGTAGTCGGTGCGGCGAGATGCGGCGAGCGGATGAAAGGCCTGTGATTCGGTGAATCGGCGACGTCATTCCTTTTCAATCAAACTTAATTTATATTTAAGGTACAAAATATTTGGAATAAATTCGTAAAATTGTATTGAAAAATTCAGTTTGGGAGTTACAGACGATTTTATCCGTGGGAGGGATGCGGACTGCGCTCTCTACGTGGGTAGCTGACACCGTTCTGGTGTTAAATGACGATAGTAAATAATGTTGAGGTCTATACTGCACATGTTTTAGTCACCTTGATAATGGTGAAATACGACTGCTGCAACTTTAATCACAGTCACTAGAAAATATTATGTTTCGGACGGAAAATATTAGTAAGAAAATGATAAAATCCACAAAAATTATATAAATTCTCACGACTAACATTCACATAAATGTATAACTGTAGTTGAATCATAAAGTATAGCTTATTTATATGTCCGTCTGTAAATGTAAGACGGTGACATATTTTGATTGTACAAAGACATGTCGCCTGTAAGTTGGTCAAGGGCCGGGTTACCCGGGGCCTGGAGACGACACCCCCACATATCTCCCCCCGGCAATTCTCCCCCCGGTGCATGCAGAAACTGAATTTTAAAGGCGCTTGTTTGATACTATATTCAAACGACACACGCTTCGGGCGTATTTAAAAGATTACTTTTTAATAACACAGTTTTATGATACAGCTTGGAGTTTCTGATATTAAAGTGTACGAATACTTGTTAATAATTTTTTACTAGTTTTTTTATCTCATATTAACGTTTACTAAATAGCAATAGCTTGTATGTTTGATGAAGGAAGAGCGGGGCTTCTAAAGTAATTTTACTTTATTATTTAAGTCCAACAATTTGGTTTTGAAATAATATCTTGTTCGTAATAAATAGGAACATCATAATATTTATTATTATTTAGCGAAAAAAAAATAAACTTTTTTCTATTATTGCTATAGTTAAAACTTATAGTAAATTAGAAACATATTTCAAACACAGCATTCAAAACACACTGATGAAGATGTGGCGTCACAATGTTTAAACAATCCACTCGTCCAGCACAAGTTGTTTTACTTATCATCATTTAAAATCAAATGTCAAAACTCTAAAAAGGAATTAAATTATCCATAATACATTATGTATATTAAAAGTTAGGGGATTTTTTAATTAAATAATTAAATAAAAGCATATTGGCTATAAATTACAAAGAACCTAAATCTAAAAATCTTAAAAAATATTGTTGTTTACATAATATTATATTGTTTTTACTTTAAATAGTTTATAAAAAAATCTATCATTTTTATGATTTATATCTAATTCTTCTGTACGATTGTATGTCTCTGAACTTCTCCAAAGCGGCTGGACCGATCTTAATGATTTTTTTTGTGTGTATATTTAAATATTTTGTATAGGACATTATTATATTATTATTATTACAGGACAGCGTCTGTGTAGTGCCACTAGTTGTAAATATAGTTTCAAAATACCTACATATTATCAAAAGTGTTTTTTTTTTCAAATATAAAATTAATTTTACTATTTTATTAGTAGAAATATATATTTTTAGGCCCATCTCACGAAGTACTTCTATTTATTATACAGTACCTATGTCCAGTAATAGCTAGATACAAGCTTAGTCAGGATTATATAATATTTTTTGAAATTTTAACTAGAGCAGAATGCAAATTAAAACCAAAGATCAAAATAAGATTATACAAAGAACCCATCTAGCGCTAGTTCAATATTATTGTGTCTTTTGATTGATGAAAATAATTCCAATAGGAAGAAAGATGTTCTCAATGAGACTAGCTCACAAACAAAGAATTACTCTTCACGATATAACTTGTACAATGGGACAAACACTGGTGGAACTTGAAGTTATTGGCAGAATGGGTCTATAAGTAGTCGCAAGTAATCAATAAGCCTTTCAGTGACTTCTATTGGGCTAAGTAATTAAATTGGGATTTTTCCAAACGGTTACAAATATAAATCTAGTTCACCTGAAATAATTCATCTTATGATTCTTATACGTTGAGAAGAACAACCTCCCAACGTTGATGTCGTTAACGTATATCTACTTTTGTTATTAGCTATTATTCGTCCACTCTATTATACACTCTACTATAATATGTGTATTTAAAATGTGCGATGACGTCTCTGCTCTGGAGATCAGAGGTCAATGAAAATGCTCTGAGGCATGCGAGGGAGTGGGTCTCCACAGGCGGGTATGTGGGACTCGCTGCGCCTGAAACCTGGTAAGTGGACGCAGTTCTACCCACTAAAGTGTGCTTTCTCTTGTTTGGCCGGGGACTTCTATTGTTTGGCCAGAGACTTCTATTGTTTGGCCGGGGACTTCTATTGTTTAGCTGGGGACTTCTATTGTTTGGCCGGGGACTTCTATTGTTTGGCCGGGGACTTCTATTGTTTGGCCGGGGACTTCTATTCTTTGGCCGGGGACTTCTATTGTTTGGCCGGGGCTTCTGTTGTTTGGCCAAGGGCTTCCTATTGTTAGCCGAGGACCTTTTGTTGTTGGGCCGAAGAACATTCTAGTTCATTGACATCATGCTTTATCTGTCCACTTCTAAACATAGGCTAGTGGGCTGGTTGGTCGATAATAATTGAAAGATTAGATTAATAATTATTTCAGAAATAGTGCCAATTTGAAAATGAATTCGGATTTATGGAGTTATTACCTGTTTTAAATGTTGGAATTTAACGTTATAATATGTCTATTATTATGATTGTACTTTTAGCTGATATTATGCATATGTTTAGGTAATGATATGTATATTTAGATGTATAGGGTGATTAATAATCAGGAACCACTTTACGATAATTTTTGATAACTTGTTGAAATTACAGATACAACTTTTGCCAACAGATCTTGGAGCGTGACTGACTAAATCATACTATACATTTAAGAAAATGGGGTGATCGGATGACGAAATTATTGTGCGATTACATCTGATGATACATACGATATATATCTGGGGAGGCACTTACTTATTTTGAATATTGGGATGGCAAACATAATTTTTAGACTTTTTCGATTTTTCACAAGAACGTGATGTATGTATGTGTATAATATATTATAATATAGAAAAAACTACGGCTCTAATATCACTACCATGGTAATATTTCACCGCGTCGGTAATTTCCTGTGTCTGTTTCTCGGCGTGTGTACCGTGTGGTTCGCTGAAATATGATGTTATCGCGAATACAAAAACCCGAATTATCGTAATGGTGGGATGTAGTAGCGTGCGGCGAGACCGTTAGCCACTCGTCTGTCGGTGAGGGTATCGAGCAATACACTCTCGACTCTTGAGCCATGGCTCTATGATACTTATAACCTCGATCGTATCTTATAGTATAACAGGCTATGTTGACGAAATCATTAGCTAGACTGAGTTAAAGCAGCTTATTATTTTTTGAATAATATTTTAAATAAATATTATTCAACAATCACACCACGTTAAGCTAGCCCCGTGGAAAGTTCGTATGAACTTGTAATACGGGTACTAGGAATGGAAATAAATTTACGTCCGTGACCCGGTGCAGACAACTATATTAATCATAATATCAATTATCTGCATCTGCCGGGATTCGAACCCTGCTAGTAACCAGTATCGTAACCACTCGACCAGCCGGCCGTCAGCTTCAAGCTTCAAGTTGCATGACAATAGAATAACATTACACGACTTGCACAGTATTCAGTCTATTTAGCACTAAAGTTTCACACTTTAGTGCTGTGCTGTGTGTATTTATGTGTAGGATGACAAATAATCACATATCTTTTAGTGTCACTTGACTTTAAATTCTTGCAACTTTTCATGAATTCATATTAACATATTTGATGTGTTTTAGAATTACATTTTTTTACTTCTTCAGCTCTGTCCTTTCTATCGGCTGTTAGCTACAACAGCACAGCGACACTAATGACACGCCTTTATACATCTATCAATTAATCGGCTGTATCTATCGGCTACCGTCGGTTACCATCAGCTGCTACCGTCGGTATATCACCGAACGATAGCATCGACGCCGGACTGTTTATTTAGTAATATTAACGAGCACATAAACCACCTCGTTCTAGTCCAGTTATTACTATTATTTATTACGCCTTTATTAATATGTTACGTTTTTTCCACTAGTATCCATTTTCAGTGGAAATATTTTCTGTTTTTTATGCTAATGGTTTTTACGGAATAGAAACTCATGAGTCGGCATTGATCCCACCATCCTGTGTATTTGACCTAGTATAGGGTAGGTATAAGGGTGTAGCATAACATGCATTAGCCATCAACGGTAATCTAGACATTTAGTTGAAAATATTTTGTCTCTCACATAAAAACTCTCCAATTTCCATTTATTTTCATCAGCTATTTTTATCGAAGTTACTGCATTATAGCCGACGCCTCGTTAGTAAGACAAAGGTGACCTTGTTAGTATTCAACCGTGTAAATAGTGGTTTGCAACCAAATTTCGCTGCGGTTGACCCCGAGTACGTCTGTCTGAGAATCGTCGTATCAGTCGCACACGCTTCTGGCGCAAACCAAAACATGTTAGTTAAGAGGAGGGAAGACGACTAACCGACTTTGTAGAATATATAATATCAACCCTTATTATATAGGTCCCACTGCTGGGCACGGGTCATACCCACTAGGCCATCGTCGCTCACTTGTAGAATATAAATTATTTAAATTTTTTTCTTTATTTAAATAATATTTTTTATATATTTAGACGAGTGATATCGGTAAGTGTTGGTCGGCCATTGACCAGGTGGGAAGATGATCTCCGTGCGGTGGCCGGTCCGTGTTGGATGCGAGTGGCATGGGATCGGCTGTCGAGAGAGAGAAGTACTGTTCAAGGACCTGTCGGGGTCGAGGGTCGGATCTGCGTCCTTATGGGACGGCGGCTACGACTGGGTTCTGCGGTGCGGCCTTCTCCCCGGGATGGATATCGTCGCCCCAACCCCGGGTTAATGCACAAAGCATTTCAACTGCAACAGCAAAAAAGGTCAATGATCAGCAGTGGACCGATAGAAACTGATGAAGATGATCAAGGAAAAGAAATGACAAATACGCTGCCATGAAAAGCCTTTACTGCTCGAATATCACGGCACAATGCCTTGTGACAACCATGTAGATGAAACAGATAGCGTCGGTTGCAAACCGTGTAGCAGTTGTATTAAATATTGTATATATTTAGAATTCACTATTTTCATCTCGGTTAATAATGATAATCTCATTATAAAATTCGTTTTGACGTACAACGTGAAAATATTAAGCGTAAAATCGTATAGTACTTCACTCTATAAAATATGGTAAACGCAGAAACATAAAAAACGTCTAAAGTACCGCACTTTATCTTACCTTACCGTAGCTATAACAATTTGTGGACGCTGAGGCGCTTACGCCTCTGTGACATAACTCAGGAGGGATCAAAGACCAGACGGTAGGGTCTCTCTCGAGCGGCAGAGTTTATTTGGTCCTAAGTGATCCTATTTGCCACAATTAATAACCACCGTCATGATGTTATTACCAGGTCAGTGGCCAAGTACTGATGTATGTGTCGTGTCGAATTAATATCGCACTTAGATATTTTAGCTCTATTAAGATAAAATATCTAAGCGATATTCAATCAAGAAATATATTCGAACAATATAAATGATATTATTGACGTCAATTTGGTAGAATGTTGCTCCTTTGGAAGGTTCCAGGCTCCAATAGAACCTTGTGAGATAAATATAAGATATTGTAACAAAAACATGTCAAGTGTGCATATTTATTACATTTGTATGTATTCATTATCCTTCTGTTCACACGAGTCTATTAAGAGACTAAACTAAGATGACGTGATTCTTAAAAAGCATTATGTTTGTATGACGTCATACGACGAAAAGTGAACAATCACAACAATGAAGTCAGTTCCGTCGTTTACTCTTTTTATATTTGGTGATAGTGACGAAAAAAATTACAGAAATAAGTTTTCAAACTCAAAGTTCTGGCCCAAAAAATCGACTATATTTTTACATGTTATTGCCCTGCTGCATGCGACATACTGTTGTTGCCGATATTAAAACAGTTTCCTATATATGTGTAAAATAATAAAACGACAATAAAATAGAGTTACGGAGTAATAGAGGCGTGAATTTGTTCGTGCGTCGGCTTTTAAAAATAATTTACAAAAATATTGTTTGCGTTCTCTCGTTACTGCGTTATACAAGGTATTGTACAGTCTATTGTTATATAGGATGTTGTCGCAGAGCCTATTGTTATATATTATGGTGCTGCTATATACATCGTTGTTATATATTATATAGTGTTGTTTATAGAATGTTACTATAAAGATATTTGCTATTTATATAATATAGAAAGTGGTTGATAGAGTGTATTTGAAAAGATGTTTTAAGTTCTTTTAAACTAATCATCATTAACAAAACTACTGATTTATGGAGCATTTATGTGAAAACTACCAGACAAATTGTGCAAGTTATTGCACCTACTTTGACGATCATATTCAATGACTGTATTGATTGTGGTGTATTTCCTAATCTAATAAAATTTAGTGAAGTTTTACTACTTTTTAAATCTGGTAGCAATTCACATCCTTCGAACTATAGACCAATCTCTATACTTCCAACTTTCAGTAAAATATTCGAAAAAATTATATTAAATCAACTATTATTGTTTTTTAATAAACATCAGTTGCTCCATGAACAGCAATTTGGATTTACTAAAAGTAGATCTACAACTGATGCGGGAGTTGATCTATTGAAATATATATGTAGAGCTTTGCAAAAGTCCCAGGATGCCTTAGGTGTATTTTGCAATTTGTTCAAAGCTTTTGAGTGTGGCTAACATTCAACATTGATCTGGAATTTGCATCACCGTGGTATCAGGGGTGCTGAACTTAAACTATTGGCATCTTATTTGTATTATACAATATTAAAAGTAATTATAAATGGTAAAATTTCCTCTGATATCAAAATAAAAATGCTAAATATGATGCTAAGCTACTCTGGGCGCTATATATTATATAGGTATGTTCTCAAGTAGCTCGGTTCTGCAGCCTTTGCGATTAGGAAAATACGAAACCTATCTGATGAAAATACAGCGCGATTAGTATATCATGCATACTTCCATAGTCTAATGTCTTACGGCATTTTACTATGGGGGAATACCGCGGACATTAAAAGGATTTTCGAGTTGCAAAAAGCGAGCTATTCGAGCCATATATTGTTTGCCCCCCAAGGTATCATGAAGAGAAAAGTTTAAAGAAATTGCCATCTTGACTGTAGCCTCTCAGTACATATTTGTAAATGTAAAAAAATGCTATAATCACAACAAAGAACAAACAATAATTGAATGAACCATTTTTTTTACTTCATAAAGTTAGTATTTTTATGGGACAATGTTACGTTTTTACAATAAGATCCCGAAAAATTTCATTTTTTTTCCATTAATAAATTTAAGAAAACTGTTATGAAAGGTTTGTGTGGTAAAACCTTGGAAATAATACATTCACTGTTATGGTTTTATATGATGTATTATGTATAAGCTATGCGTTTTATTTTTGTTGACAAAGAGCAACCCCTTAGTTTTTTTATCGTTTTTCTTAAAGGGAGCCTGCATTTCAGACGAGTTTTTTTAACTATTTTATAATTAATACTTTTTTTGACCAGTTTCCCATCCTGAAACCCGAAATGAGCACAGGGGAGTTACTATAGGTGCACAGAGTAGCGCCGCCTACGCACCCTCATTCGTCGCCCGCGGGGGGATGCCTCGTCGGTGACCGTCTCTCTTACCCGCTCGTTAGCATCTGGTACATTACTGTCTTGCAAGAGGAGACTATCGTCGTCCAGGACTCGTCGTCACCGAGCATCGCGGTATATCCGATTATACTAACTATATACTTGCTACACGCGCTTATAACACACGCGACTATACTCGCTTCAACCGGGAACATCCTATTACAATCACTATAGCTGAATATAACTTTTTTTTTCTTTAACGCCAGGAAATGCTCTGAGGCATCCCGCGGGGGAGTGGGTCTCCCCACGCGGGTATGTGGGACTCGCTGCGCCCGAAATCTGGTAAGTGGACGCAGCTCTACCCACCAATGCCGCCTTTGGTGAGGTGCCCCGGATCTAATAAACAAACAGGGCACCTCGACGGCTAGTCAGTCCCCCATGGGACCGACGCCACCTCCACAGAGGGGTTGTCCCGCACCACAGAACAACCCCACCCAACGTCTGGACAGTACAATGGGGTGAGGTTCCCATCCTCACCCCTTGCCCCCCTGCTCTTTTGTCCCCTCTTTTTATAAGAGGGGTAAAAGAGCCCTCTCGGCTCAATTAGCTTCGCCCAGGGTGTTGGGCTCACCCTAGGCTACTAAGCCCCACCGCCACGCCAAGGCCTGAACCATGATGGGGATAGCTGAATATACCTGGCTATATTAACTACCTATACCCTGCTGCACCCAGCTATATAAACTACCTATACCCGGCTGCACCCAGCCATATTAACCATACCCGGCTACACTAAATCCGGGCAAACCAACCTCCAGCCAATCTATTAGCCAACAAATGTAATTACGCGGGCGAGTCTCTGCGTGCACCGCTAATAGCCGGCGATCAACGGAGATCGATCGCAGCATTCCGATTGCCACGAGAGCGACACTGGCGGGCGACATATGTATCGTACATTAACATTTTACGAGCTGCAGGGAATTTAACTACACCCTTAAAACACTCGGAGCTTCCACACACTTAATGCATATTGTTTTTTTAATGCGCAGAAAGGAATGTTTTGAATAATAATTTCTTCATTCATCTCCATTGTCCATTTTGTAAGAGGTGGTGCTATGCTGCTTTGCAGCCGAATTGTTTCAGCAGGTCCGGGGTGCTACCTCTCGCTCATATAAAACTTGTGTAGTGACAGCTATGCTGTCGCGTTTCGTGCGCTTTGTGAGTTTCCGATGGGCCATTGGGGGAAAAGGGAAAAGAAAGTCAACACATCTACATAACGTTTGGTTGTGCGGATGTCTTATGGGCGTCGGTAGTCATCATAAGGCTCTAACTGCTCGGTTGTCTCCTCCTAAAAAAATTGTCATTACCAGGCTGTCGTCATTGACAGCTGTATACAAGCCTCGTGGAATGGACTCCAAAATCGCCGATGCACCATACTGGTAACCAACCTGTAGCGGCTATTGCGCTGTATTTTTCGTCGTAATTTGCTTAATTTCTGCTGTCAAACATAGACCCTGCTCTATTTACTGACTTTCGAAACGATTCCAATTCTAAGGTCCCATTTTGAATATTTTTTGTCGACATCAATTAACAATTAGCCCTTTGTGAGGAGATAAAATTAGTTTTAATAAAAGATTCAGCGTTATCAAAAAGTGATGTATTTTTTATTAATTCACATCCCCGTCAGACTCGCACAATTAAGTGAAAACAATAGAGACAATAGGGCAGGCGGCGCCCCCGCCCAGGGCGCAGGGCGGGCGGGGGTCTTTGTGCGCCCTTCGTGTCCGCGGGGCCCTCACTTTTATATGCCTTACATAAAAACTTAATAGAGTTCTTAAAGCCGAGGTCGCCGGCAACCTTCGGATATTGTTGTTTTACTGATAGACTTGTCGATGGCTTATTATTTGATACAACTCTATTAACTGTCATTTCTCAAAAAATCATTTTGGGTCTTACAGTGGTTATGTTCAAAATTACTTTAAAATAATTTCATTGTTATTGTAATTGTTGGTCGAGTTTTATACAATTCTTTTACTTTAGCAGACCGACCCGTGTGTCCCCGCCATGGTTCAGGCCTTGACGTGGCGGTGGGGCTTAGTAGTCTAAGGTGAGCCCAGCACCTTGGGCGAAGCTAATTGAGCCGAGGGAGCACTTTTTACCCCTCTTATAATAAGAGGGGACAAAAGAGCAGGGGCTAAGGGACGAGGACGGGAACCTCACCCCATTGTACTGTCCCGACGTTGGGAGGGGTACCACAGTGCGGGACAACCCCTCTGTGGAGGTGGCGTCGGTCCCCTGAGAGGCTGACTAGCCGTCGAAGTGCCCTGTTTGCTCATTAGATCCGGGGCACCTCACCAAAGGCGGCATTGGTGGCACTCGCCGGGTTTTAGTGGTTAGAGCTGCGTCCAGTTACCATCTTTCGGGCGTAGTGAGTTCCACATACCTGCCTGGGGAGACTCACTCCTCCCGCGGGATACCTCATAGCATTTCCCGGCGTTAAAGAAAAAAAAGTCCTGTTTGTGTATGGAGACGTAAATTTATTCTTTCTTTTTCGTTCTTAAGTCAAGTATATAGACTGCGTAATAATATTTGTAGTATGACCGGTTATATTATGTACTATTATTAATATATATTCTTTATAAATAAAAATCAATGCCACTTTTAGTTGTAATTTTATAACTCAAGAACGGGCTCACCAATCCCAACCAAATGTTTAGGCTTTGTTCGGACTATTTAGTAGATGGTTTATGTGAAGTTTGTACAAAATCGGTCGAGCGGTTCTTCATTTATAACATTTTTTTAATTCAATAAATGGCGGATCATATTGTTAATGGAGATTTTGCTGTCAAATTGATACTTTTTCAGTGTTGACAGTACAACATTAAGTTTTAAAATAGCTAGCAATTAATAATATATTTTTTTGTTTGAATAAATTAATTTGATGTTCCATTTTTTTTTTTCACTTTATACGTAGCGAAGCACGTACCGGGCGGCTAGTATTATTATATTTCACACGTGCCGGGCGTCCAATGACGGACAACTTCTTGGACAACGTTCACGATTGTCTCTAACATTATGTAAATGATAGTAGAGGTAGTGCCATGATGTAAGAGGTAGTGCCATGCTGTAAGAGGTAGTGCCATGATGTAAGAGGTAGTGCCATGCTGTAAGAGGTAGTGCCATGATGTAAGAGGTAGTGCCATGCTGTAAGAGGTAGTACCATGATGTAAGAGATAGTGCCATGCTGTAAGAGGTAGTGCCATGCTGTAAGAGGTAGTGCCATGATGTAAGAGGTAGTGCCATGCTGTAAGAGGTAGTGCCATGATGTAAGAGGTAGTGCCATGCTGTAAGAGGTAGTACCATGATGTAAGAGGTAGTGCCATGCTGTAAGAGGTAGTGCCATGATGTAAGAGGTAGTGCCATGCTGTAAGCACCCTATAAGTGGGTTTTGTAAATTTCCCTTGCATCTAACCGAATGAATATCGTGACCTGTATCCCAAACAATTTTGTCTTAGAGTGTATGTAAAGATTGACCACCCGCTTTGGTTTAGAACGAAGGGGAAATATGAGTTAGCACCCTCCTCGCCTGGTTCGAGAAAAAGACCCGTGGCCAGCAGTGGCTCGCACTATGTCGTTTATGATATTATTATATTTATCTTCATCGACCATTTGCTTTAATTATTATTTATCTATCTGTAAACTTTGGCACGATTATTTTCCAAAATTGCTAAAAGACATATAGATAAGAGTAATTTGAAATTAAATTTTTGAGTATATAATCACGTAATTAATACACACGTAATAAATACGAGAGACTCTCATAATATGAAGCTTTACTAGACTAAGGTTTTTTTTTCATGCTGTCCTCCTCAAGTGTCAATTGCCACTTCAATTCACTCATACTCTCAACTGGACATAGGACTGTCGAAATATACTGCAGTTACGAATGCATTGGAATACAAAACGAACATTTATTAGGTAAATTTATTAAAATATATTTATTAGGTAAATTAGCGACTGAAGTGGATGGAAACTAAATTATTTGTGTAATTAAACAAAACGCGAAATGAAAATTAGTTCGTTAATATTATGGTTACAATACGGACGGCGACACAGCGACAAGGCGACACGGTGACATTGCGATACTGCGACACTGCGGCACTGCGGCACTGCGACAATGCGGCACGCGGATCACCGCAACAGCAACACATGGACATGACGATCTAAATTATTTGTTATCAGGGCACTCTTATGAATCACCAACTAAATTTAACTACACATGGAAGTGTATGAGCACATTTACAGAACAGAGAACCTGTCTACACTTGCTGTATCGACTTAGCCCCCACAGCATCCTACTACTACAGTCTACACTTACTGTATTGGTTTACCCCCCACACCACATTTCTAATTGCGAGTCCTCTCAGGTTCACAGAATAAATTTGAGCTACAATAATATTAAGCTACAAATACTTCCGTGCACCGATACGTGCAACACACTCTTGGTAATGTGTAGCTTATGTATTAAAGGGGTATGCTTATGTGTAGTTTATGTATTAAAGGGGTAAATAGGAGAGATATATACAGAAACGTAGAGAATATGTTATACAGACACAGTTGTCCTTCTTTGTAAAACTGTCATTTTTTTTATGTCATCAGGGGGCGAACGAGCAGTCAGAGCCTCACAGCGCCGACGCCCATACACATCCGCACAACCAAGGCCACGCAGATGCGCCGCCCTCCTTTTCCCTATACCCCAATGGGCCACCAGAAACTCACAAACCGCACGAAACGCGACAGCATAGTTGTCACTTGACGTCGGTGTTATGTGAGCGAGAGGTACCACCCCGGTCGTGCCGGTGCCAATTCGCCTGCAATGCAGCATGGCACTACTTCTTACAGCATGGCACTACCTCTACTATCATTTACATAATGTTAGAGACAATCGTGAACGTTGTCCAAGAAGTTTTCCGTTATTGGACGCCCGGCACGTGTGAAATATTTACATTAACATTGCAATTCAAAATTCATAAAAGAAATAAAAAATATATATTAAATAAATATAGAAGACTCGCGAGACGCGAACACACAAAAAGATTCGAGAGTATCATTGTTCACGTCATGGCGATTGCCGTGAAGTCGTTCAAGTCCAAAACGCGCCAACAAATGTTACAAATCAATAAAATATATGAAAAATAAAATAAAGAATCATACATAATAAAGGGCCAAACATTATACATGATTTACAGTAATTATATTATATTAGTAAAAAAAACACAAACACGAAATTCGTAAAAAAGTGCTTATAAATATTATATTGACACTGTGTTCGAATAAGACTCAATATAGACCCGGTGGGAGGGAAGCGCTGTGCCGCGCTCCCGTCTGCATGGGTACCACCATCTTGCTTATTTCTCCCGTGAAACAGCTTTGCTGTGTTTCGGAGAGAAGTTCAAGACAGGCAGTGTAATTACTGGCACCGAGACTTAACATCTAATGTCTCAGGATAGGCAACACATAAATGAGTTGCCTGGGTTCGTTCCCGGTATACTAGTTTATGTTCATGGGCGACGTCGACCACTTACCATCAGGTGGTACGTTTGCCAGTTTGCCTATCCAGCTAACATAAAAAAAAAAAAAAATAGACATGCGAAAACGTCGGACGTCTGAAAACTTTCATATAACACGAAATGAACTTTTTCTCGTTTACAAGATCCCGTAAAATTGAAATTTTACTGGGTTGTGTAAAAAAATGCAGTTTTTATTATGTAAATTTAAATTATGCGTGGGTTAATATGCATGAAATAAAAGTGCACTACTTGGAGACAAGTCCCTTAGCTAGTTAACGCCCCGGGCGCGGCTGTAATAGTTAACGCCCCGGGCGCGGCTGTAATAGTTAACGCCCCGGGCGCGGCTGTAATAGTTAACGCCCCGGGCGCGGCTGTAATAGTTAACGCCCCGGGCGCGGCTGTAATAGTTAACGCCCCGGGCGCGGCTGTAATAGTTAACGCCCCGGGCGCGGCTGTAATAGTTAACGCCCCGGGCGCGGCTGTAATAGTTAACGCCCCGGGCGCGGCTGTAATAGTTAACGCCCCGGGCGCGGCTGTAATAGTTAACGCTCCGGGCGCGGCTGTAATAGTTAACGCCCCGGGCGCGGCTGTAATAGTTAACGCCCCGGGCGCGGCTGTAATAGTAATGCCCCGGGCGCGGCTGTAATAGTTAACGCCCCGGGCGCGGCTGTAATAGTCTTCGCGCGAGTTTTTGTGTCCGCCGCGACTCGACAAAGTTAGTTCGACTTTGAGCGTTCTCCGGACTCTGATTACGTCGGAAGCGTCCCGAGAACAACTCTTAATGTACTATGAAGTAATTGATGCTGTCTTGCACGGTTCGCTATAGTAATGTAGAATTTGGCAGCACATAAATAAGTTATTTGGTAGGGTAATGGTAGAACTGTTACAACCCTTATTACAAGGCAGTAAAGCCTTAATCAGCATTATCTCCATGCGGTTAGCATAGTTTTGTTTACTAAGAATTTTACGCTATACGTTCATTTGATTTATTAATTTCTAAAGTTAGTTAGATTCTGGAAGCCGTCGCGAATAGTACTCTATACAGTAGTACATCGTAATATTTAGGAAGTGAAGTGGAAGTTTGTGGTAAAAGTAGTTTTTTTTTTAAAGACAAACAGGGTCGGCCGCAAAACAGGACGAAGATTTTTGATTATGATACTAGCTAAATACCGGTGGGAGAGATGTACTGCCCCGCGCTCCCGGCTGCATAGACACCACCATTTTGCTTGTTTCTCCCGTCAAATATCTTTGCTGTGTTTTAGGGAAAAAGGCAAGACAGGCAGTGTAATTACTGACACAGAGACTTAAAATATTATGTCTCAAAATAGGCAATACGTGAAAGAGTTTCCTTATTTTGCTGTCGCAGTGGAATTGTTCTGCGCATTCACCCGGGGATGGGTCGTCCCCGGGGATATGTAGGACTCCCGGCTGAATGAATGAATGAGTTAGTGAGCTGAACGAATAAATACCATCAGGTGGGACGTCTGCCCCCACCACAATATCATTTGCATGTTTTAGTGGAATCCAAGCTCACTATTTGAGCAATATTAACCATATTAACCATATAAAATTACTAAATTTAGTTAAATACATTGAACTAAATATCCAACATAATGCATTTACTTTTATCTCACGTACATTATTGCCACATTAGTCTCACCCGACGGCCACGAACATATTTAGCACAAAATTAGACGTTATTTATTTAAAGCGGTATTTGGGCAGTGCGCCTCCGGCTGGTGGGAGCAGTGCGCCCCTGTGGGAGAGGCGGGAGGGGAGCACTGCGCCCCGGACATGGCAGTTAATATCAGGAGCGTGGAGCCCGGGATTTACTGCCTGGAGGAGCGCCAGCGATTAACCCGCGAGAAAAATTGAATACTGCGCGGTCCGCATTGTTATTCAGCTGTATTGATGCACTATTAACTTGATTTAGAATTCTATAAAACTATCGATAAATAAGATCAGAGCCGAGGACGGGTAATGCACTATATTATTTTAACAATGAATTATTTCGCTTTAAAGTTGTGGGTGCGATTTATTCCGCTCTGCAACTTTAAACGTTTGAACTGAAACGAATGGGGTGAGATTTTATTTAAACTGCACACAGTTAACATTATGCTGAAAATTTCATAAAATTGCATTCTAATGTTTATGTAAATTTCACCAATTATAGTCTCGTACCTACTTCGAATAGATTTGGGACATTAAGACGTCTGATGCCTCAATCGTTTTTTTTAATGATGCAGGATTGCATTTCACGTGTAGGTATCTAGGTTACTCGGGTAGGCTAAACCCTATGTAGGACTCGCACTTGGGAGTGCACTACCCTAACTAAACCACCTGTGAGCGCCTTCAGGCGCTTTTTAAGGGTCCTGGATCTACAGGCGACAGAAACACCTCAGCGACAGGCTGGCTCCTGTTTTTTTTTTGTATTATTTAACTTATTTTTTTATTTGTATTTTTTTGGAATGTGCTTATTAAGCTAGTTTGATACCCGACACGGTATCATTATAACACATTTTCTTAATTCATTACTTAGTGTCCCCTAGAGGGCACTATATTCAATTTTTCACGACTTTACGTTACCTATAATCAGTGGATCAAAACGCTTCTAATGATTGATGACGCCTCAAGCGCCAAATTCTGATAAGTAGTATAGTAGTAGATAAACTTAATGAGCGTACATATGAACATACATACATACATACTGATCAAAATCATGACTCTCCTTTTTGCTTCGCCGCAGTCGGGTAAAAAGTACATTAACTGGAAACAACCTTCAAAGCTACACGTGTAATCAGACGGCGCTTGTTTATAATTTTGCGTCCATTCGAAATGTTACATCAGGACTGTGATGAAAAGAGTTCCAATGAGGGCCTTTGATGTCGGCATGTTCCAGCGGAACCATCCTCCGCTTCCGACGGGAGTTCCGCTCGTGATGCGCCTGCCTGCGCTGGCGAAATGCCTTTTGTAAATATTTCAGTACAAACAAAATTTGCTTAGCGAAATGTTTACGGTACAAAGCGATGGTTGTTTGACGTGGTGAATGGTGATCGGGAGATTGTACCGACTCATGGTACGTTCTCTATAAATACGTGAACATCGTCCATCTATTAAACCAACCAGCCTGGTGGTCTGCACCACCCCTGCCCTCTTTTAGATTATCATAATACATGTCTATTACTGTACGAATCTCTTCACAAGCTCCTTTTTTTTTTCTTTAACGCCGAGAAATGCTCTGCATCCCGCTTGGGGAGTGGGTCTCCCCAGGCGGGTATTTGGGTCTCGCTGCGCCCGAAAGATAGTAAGTAGGCGCAGCTCTACCCAATAAAACCCGAGTGCCACCAGTGCCGCCTTTGGTGAGGTGCCCCGGATCTGCTAAGCTAACAGGGCACCTCGACGGCTAGTCAGCCTCGCAAGGGATCGACGCCACCTCCACAGAGGGGTTGTTCCGCACCACAGAACAACCCCTCCCAACGTCGGGACACTACAATAGGGTGAGGTTCCCATCCTCGCCCCTTGTCCCCTGCTCTTTTGTCCCCTCTTCTTATAAGAGAGGTACAAAGAGCCCCCTCGGCTCAATTAGCTTCGCCCAAGGGTCTGGGCTCACCCTAGGCTACTGAGCCCCACCGCCACGTCAAGGCCTGAACCATGTGGGGATTTTCACAAACTCCTATACTATCAAGTCGTGTTATCAATTTTGCGATCGTTCTATATTTGGGTGCAGAGATCCAGTGATGGGTGGTGTATATACACAATTTTATATACTGAACTAAAAACAAATATTGGCAATCGATAAGCCGAGCAGACTTCCAGAGACCACTGATATCGATTGATTGATCTTTTGACCACATTTTAAACATATCTACTTCGTCTCTCGTCGTGGTCTCATTGGCTTATCATGTATTTGAGTCACATAACTTGGCATGTAAATAATGTCTTAGTATAAACAGTATCCCGTAATCCATACACGGCCCTCCCGTCGAAAGGGACCCCGATCCACCAGCCCATCGGCCCACCGGCCCATCGGCCCACCAGCCCATCGGCCCGACGGCCCACCGGCCCCTACCCAGTGACAGCGACAAATAGGCCCAGGCCCGACACATGTACGGGCCGGCTCCGCGCGTGACCGGAATGCCGGAGTCTCGAGATTTGCTCCGGATGAAATACCCTTTTAAATACAACTCACTGGACTATGGAAAAGCTCACTGAATATATGAGATGAATATCTCAGTCTAACGGCTTAGGTATTAATAGTTGGATTTAACGGACTGGACTAACTACTGCAACCAATGGTTAAGTTAAAATATATTATGTAAGAGGTAGTGCCATGCTATTTTGCAATTTGCGAATTGGGCTGGCACGCCCGGAGTGGAACCGCTCGCTCATATAACACTAGCGTCAATTGACAGCGTTGCCGCGTTTCCTGGGGTTTGTAAGTTTCCGGTGGCCCATTGCGGGGATAGTGAAAGGATAAGGGGGAAAGGGAACTTTTGTTTGTCGGTATTCACCATAAGGCTTCGACTGATCTGTTGTTCCTTATGACGTAAAAATATGTATAGCAACCCTAAGTCACGTCATCAGTAATGTTTTCATTTCACCTTACTCCAGTTGTGAGCGACGATGGTCCAACGGATATGGGCTCGGTCTCTTGAGTGAGAGGTCCGGGTTGGATTCTGACCTTGTGATGTGATGCCTTGGAATGGGTTTTTCTTCATTTCTGTGCACCTGAACATGAGACCATGGCTTGCTCACCTTCGAAGGAAACAGCCTCACGCTGTTTCCTTCGAAGCCTGCCTGATGAGAAATAAAAGTCTTTGAAGGTGTGTGAAGTTCACCAACCCACCATGAGGCAGCGCATCGGTAAATTATGGCCCAACATCCGCCTCGCCTGATTTCGAGGAGGAGACCCGTGTCCAGCAGTGGGACATGTAAGGGTTGATATTATTATATTACATTACTCCAGTAACAAACACATTAACGCCTATCTTCGTATAATATAATAGCCTATCGATCATACACCCAGATTGCTCATCTTGACTTTCATTACTTATTAATTACTTATTATATACTTACTTACTTCTCACTCAGTGGACGGTACATGAACAGGCTTATGACGATAACAATTATATTATATTATAAACCACACACATGTATACTATACACGTCTTACAGCTACATAATGTGTAAGAAGTCACTCGACCCTCGTCGACGTATAGCGTATAGCGATATACAGTTACATATTATTATAATTGTTTTAAATTTCCCCTCACGTGCGAACCTAAATCCGTCCGAACCGTAGTATTATATAAATTAATTATAATTATATAAAATAATTATAAAAGGAGAAGAGATAATTAGATGAGATCGTTAGCGCGCGGTCCCGGGTTCGAGGTCGGCGATCACAAATTATTCATTAACTTGGGCCTCGTTAGACCCGGTCACTTAAAATTACTAAAGTAAGAGAGGCTTAAAAATAAAGGTTCCCTTCAAGTTACCTTTGTTATGTCACCGCTGTTGTTGTGGTCAGTTTAAATTCGTACTGTAGAAATTACTTGTTTAATTATCCTAAAATATACAATATAATTGTACAATACTCAATTACAGTATCAGATTTTAATTATCACCGTCATGAATCCTTTTTGTCCACTGTACGACATATTATTATGTACATCTATGTGTCAGGTGCTACTTTGTGAAGATGTACAACATGTAATGTGAGACTACGAGATTGAAAAAACGTATTGCAGCCGTACTAGTTGATAAATATTAAGGAAATATAATAATAATATGATTTTATAGATTTCCGTAAATATTTATTAGCAATTTGTGTCCTTGAGTTCATTTATGTACTAAACACTTTTTGTTAGTAGATAATATATCAGTTATACTCTGTACTAACATAAAGTGTGTCGTAGAAATATAACTGTGCACCTCTCACACTGCATGTGCGTGTATCATATTATCATGCTTGCACCAGACTGTGTGTGTGTGACTACAGAACTTATGGATTACTACTAAAATATAAAGATAAAGCATACGATCCTGTCACAGAGAGTACTGCGTTTCGTTAACGTGGTACAAGACAGATACGAGCCCCGGGGGACTGCCGGAGTAGGAGTGTGAAGGTAAATATTTTACTGAGTGACAAACACCCTTTGAACCCTCGACGCAAGAGGTGTGTGTGTGTTTATGTGCGTGCGTGCGTGTGTGTTATTTTGATTGTTTTCTTTTACAATATTATATGAATATGTATATTATGATACATAGCTTTTACTTTAGCTCAAAAACTCAGCAAAACCCCGCACGACTCGGCACAAGTCAGTATAACTCTTCTAGACAAACTTACCGAACACTTAGAGTTTGATAGCCGTCGTCGAGAGCGCCGCAGAGCAGCTATACCGGCCACTATACAGCAGCTATACCGGCCCCGGCAATTTGATTGATCCTTAACTTAGTGCTACTCCCCCGACCTCATCAGCGCTGCGGCTTCTTTTCATCAACTTTGTATAGTTTTAAGTCTATGATGGTGGATGTAGAAAGTATTTCATTTATGCTTCAGAAATTAAATTCCTACAATTACAATTTTCTGATATAGATCTATGAGAGGTTCTATATGTATATCTGATAGAGAACCCAAATGGGTTTTTCTATAAAAATTTAGAAACAAATTGTTTCTCAAACTTGCCATAAGCTAACTAGCTGTTATAAGTTCGAGAAAGTAAAGTGCATGCGAGTGTGTTTGGTGAGGTGTGGATGATAGGTAGTTCAAATAGTTTAAAATAATTCAGTTAAAATTAATTTAATTTTGCTACTATTTTTAAATTTGCAGAACACATTTCTTTGTACAATTTAGCACATAAGCATTACGCGTACTTAATATTGCAATTTTCGGCACTGTGCGTATTTTAAGTAGTAAAACTATAATATAGTAAACTACAGCTTGGCAAAAAAGAGTATGACGTGGTGACAAGTGGAACTAAATATTTTACTAAATGAAACCTATGATGTTGACAATACTTGATCGACAAATACTATATTTTCAGTAAAGTTTAATGTTTCACATTTATTTTTAACGATTTGATTTAATTCTCACTGTTTTCCCATATTATGATGAGACATAAGTCAAAGTGGCGCCCTCATTTTTTCCACACTCTTTTTTGCCAAGCTGTATATAATATTTATGACTTTTTATGCTAAAATAAAAAAAATAAAAAAAAAAATTGTGTAGCTTGGGGGACTATGATTGTAGGAAGAGAAAAACCTTTTAGGTAGTGCCTAAAAAATATAACATAACAAACGATAACAAATATATTTTAAAAAAATAGCAAAGTATAAAATCCACCGATCTATTTACTGGGATATTCCTATGAGAATAGACGAACGTTCTATTATGAATATTTAAAACATATTGTTCAAATGATTCTTAAGGAATAAATATAAGCTCGAACTAAAAAAAAAACAAAACATACTTGTGTACTTCATGTGGAGTTTGTAAGATTACTAGTACTAACCCTTTCCTGCTTCCTACGTAAATATAATAAAGGGCGAGTTCATGAGAAGGAAGTGGCAGGTCAGACGGTGTTCCAATATATCGATGTCATATGCCTAAGATTATTTGTACACGCGCTTGTGAAATATTGATACAAGATCTTTGTTAAACAATTATCAAAATAACAACCAAATCACGTATTGTTTAGTTTGATAATATAAAATATATTTAATAAATAATATGTTTTTTATATTATATAATATTGTGAAAGTACTTGTCTTGTCCCACCAATCAACAAGAAATGTGATAGTATTACTTTATATAAAACAATTAATTTCATAAAGGATCATCAATGACACGTTGACCACGTGTCATTGACTTTATACAGTAACAGGCTGACAAGAATTGTTTAAAATGAAGATGAAAGGGCGGTGACGTCACAGCGGTAGTAACGGCTGGCGACTAGCAGCTAGTGGCTAGCGGCTAGTGGCTAGTGGCTAGTGGCTAGACTATGGCTAGTAGCTATCGGCTAGCTCCGGGGCTTAACTAGCGCGCCACAAACCGCAGTCGGATCAAAGACAGCGCCGCGGTCGACTGCTGCACAGACCGATATTTGAGAGCCGGTAATATCGCCGCGTAGATCTCTACACTAGAAATTAGGATGTTTTGGATTAAATCTATTATGTACCTAATATAATTCGGACACTAATTGATTATCTAACTACTAACTATATCCCAACTACGAACAAAATAACCCCCTAGACCGCCATTGGAGACATTTTATACCAAATCTAATTATTATAAATATCGACATAATACTATAAACAGTTCTTGCAAAGACATTATTATTTTTTAGAATTATTAATCACGTATACTTAGATTTATTAATGGTAGTATTACTAAATTAAAAGTAAGTATAACTTTAATTATTTATTAATCAATATTATCTTCACAAAAGGCACATCCTTTAGAAGCCACTGAGTCTGGAAGTCTATAAATTAAATTACTTTAATGATCCATTTAGGTAGATAAGGGGCGTCTCATACAGCTGGGTCTGCCAGTGGATTGTAACATTCCGTTATCTGTCCTGCCCTTTTTTCGAGCCACATCAAAACTATTTGATGAAAAAAATTGAAGAAAAAACAGCATTTTATGAAAATATTTTGAGTGTTCTTCACTTTTTTTTAAATCATCACTAAAACGCGCTGCAGTTAAATTTGCTGGCGAAGCTGGAGTCATTCGCTAGTATGTACTATACATATATGACTAACAATTAAAAACATACTCATTAACATACATTATAATATTGTTTTTATTGTGGGATGTGATCACGAGAGCTCTATTGTAATTCTGTGATAATACTGTACAAGTACTGATGTTTTGTATCACCAATACATTATTCTCAATGACTATAATATATTTCTTCGTAAATAAAATAAAATCCTTAATGTATTTATGTTAATTTGAGTGGTGGCCAAGTGTTGGTCGGCCACTAACCAGGACGATCTCCGTACGGTGGCCGGGCCGTGTTGGATGCGAGTAGCGATGGATCGGTTGACTTCTTTGAGGGAGGTCTATGTACAGCAGTGGACGGAGAGGCTGATGATGATGATGATGATGATGAGTGGTGGCTGATAGCAGTGCGCTGACATTCTACGTATGTGTTTCACATTTATGTGGAACGTCTTTTGTTTCATCTGTAATACAATATTATGTAGTCGCGTTTGTGATATTATTTATTTAATTATCTATTTTGCGCCTTAAATAAATTATTTTTTCATTATGAAATGCCGAATCATGTAATTACGTTCATATGTAATTGTAAAACTTTAATAACGCTTTAAATATTGCTTCAGTGGCCATAATGTCCTGTATTTATATCTAGCAGTGATCTCGTATCTCTTTCTTCCCTTTCTCTCTCTATTTCTCTTTTCCTCTCTTATTTATAAGTGTGGATGTCCCGCTATAACCCGACGTCTGGTTTTTGTACCGCTAATGAGTGTCGTCCCGTCGTCACTCAGTGAATTAGGAGCAGGTCGTAAACTGAAGTTAGTCCAGTTTAGTTCCACAATTGCTAGAATTAGTTGGAGTGCTACACGCTCGTGAATAATTAACTTTATTGCATTGTTTTGGACCAGTATTATAGAGGAGTCTGTTAAATATCGGTCTATTTTTGTTGACGTTACATTAGTTAACGTTTTATTTTTGAAGTGAAACTTCTTTGCACGCATTAGGGTAAATTTTTTATGGATGTAACTTCACGAAAATGTGCAACGTTTTTGTCCAAGAAGAGGGAGAGAGTGATTTAGACCGATTGTGAGAGAGTGAGAAAGGGTGAACGTAGTATCAAGCACATAGCCGCGGAGTGAGAATAGGGAGCAAGCTAGTGAAAAGATCGAGAGATAGAGTGCGATATAGCGAACGTCGCATCGCAAGTTTCGGAAATTTTAAGCTTAAGATTATTATAAATATAAAAGAGATTTAAAGTAAAAAGAAGTAAGTTGCACTTCTGACATATTGTGTATCTACTTTGTACGTGCACGCACTTTTTTATCATCTCTAAGAACTTACTCAGTTCAACTTGTGGTCAACTCAACGTTGTTATTATTATTATTATTTTATTTCATGATTAAGGCTGAAATGTATGTAATTTAAGAAAACATGTACATAAATAAATTCTTACATACCTGCGTATGTAACACATGATACATGTGATGTATCATATTATGTCGGATAATGTAAATGTTAATAATTTCTTAACAAACATCGATTTTCGTTGATGCACATTTGTTGTTTTTATGAATACGTAACATTAGGTATGTATAAAATATGCACAAAACCCGCTTACATTGGATTATCGGGATTTTCGAGTATCCGAATGCCAACCGACAACAATTAGTTTTCATTGTATAATAATATCTATGGACGTTTTAACACCACGTCAATCTGGTCCCGTGGGAAGTTCTCGAAGAACTTGTATTACGGATACCAGACAGCGGAAATATATTTAATACTTTTATACTATACATATAATATTTAGTTAAGATTTGTATTATAAGATACAGATATTTAATACACATCCATGACCCAGGAACACAGAAAACTTTTTGTTCCGTGGCGGAATTCGAATCTGCTACCTCCGGCTTGAGTGCCAATGTGCTAACCATTGAGCCGGTCATGAGCCATAATATTCACATTCTCATGTAAGCATGACAAAATGAATATTTTGACTACTTTTATTTATAGTACATCTATGTGTATAGACGTAATAATATACAAGCACTGTTTATGTTCCGAAAATAAATAAATATGACACAAAAGATCATATCTGCTACTGATAATACTGATGTAGGTACAACTTATTTTTATAACAATGGAGAGCTTTACCATTGTGAGATTGAGTTAACGAGAAACGACAATAAGGGAAACATAACGCGGTCTGCCAAAAGTTGCCAAGGAACCCCGCTCCTGACTGTCCTATTTGATCATTATAAAACTTACGACTGTCATTGTAATGATTATCCATCAAGAAATTATTATCTTTAAATTAAAAAAAAAACCTTATATTTCAACGACATTTAGGAAGAGTACTCGATTGACGTGAGTAGGGACTCATCATGTAATCGTCCCCGAATAATGGTCGCGCCACCCCGCCAACCGAACAACTTGTCTATAAGACAACCCACCAACACGGTAACCTACTAACCGAACAACCCGCCAATGCGCCAACCCGACAACTCGCCAACCCGGCAGCGGACAATACGGCAATAAAGGTGAATTTATTATTGGCGTAGTTAGCGGCACAATCGCGGATCGGCTCGTGTATTATTCATGCAATTTATCGCGGCACCGCATACACTCGCGTACAGTACACACGGCTGGTAGAACACGCCCCATGTAAACGCGTGAAGCTGTGCGTGTGCAGTAATGTGCTTCGCGAGCGCATAGACCACGCGCAGTCAGGGCTGTACCTGTAAAGTAACGAGTACCAGGGGAGTAGTAATGACCAGGAGAGTTAACCTGT
Source organism: Helleia helle (assembly GCA_963853865.1). Lineage (NCBI taxonomy): Eukaryota > Metazoa > Arthropoda > Insecta > Lepidoptera > Lycaenidae > Helleia > Helleia helle. The sequence goes on from OY971427.1 coordinate 20,653,418, forward strand.
AGAGTATACATTTACATTCACACGAATTGATCATAGACAGCCAAGAGAGTGGAAACTGTTACACGCGTTATTTTTTAAAGTGAAAACTTATTTTGGCACCGCCTACAGATGTTTGGTGGGTATAAATGAGGTTGAGCAGTCACGCACGGAGGCTTCCACCACCTAATAATAAAATAAAAAAACCTAAAATTAACGAGTCTATCTGGAACTGGCCCGGGAAATCATCCGTGTGTTGCCTATCTTAAGAAATAAAATATTTCGTGCCAATAATTACAAGACTTGCAACTTAGTGGTGGTAGAATGTGAATAAAAGATCAACGCCCTTAAAGTTGAAATTGAAAATATATCAGCAATAGCAACCAAGTAACAAAGAAAAGGAAGTACATTTTTTATATACCAAATATTATTTGGGTCAAATAAACCGTAGCTTCTGGCAGATGGCCAAATTTCCGGAGGACTCAGTGAAATACAGCCATAGAACAAATAATATAGACATATTACTAATAAAATGCTCATCGGTTACATGGAAATTTGTTTTATAGTTTACTAAGTGAATAAGTGCTTATATAAGTATATCATACAACAGTAAACAGCGACGGTATGTAGTCGTTACTAGCTCATCAAGAGCTACGTACCCGCATAAGGAAATAAGCACGAAGAATAAAATATATTATGTTTTATATGTACACGTATCAACAATCGTAAGATAAATATCAACACAATAGTAATATCTCGACATAATTACAATATCCTATATAGTTTTATGTTTTTATATAATATAAGTTATATAACACGTCATATAAAATAGAGGGCTTTGATGGCTATAAAGCAATAATATATTATGTTACAGTTAAGTTTACCCCGGTATCCCTCGTATTATCCAAGTTCTTTGGGTAAAATGCGAATATTAAATCGAAATTAATTTGTAATGTCATTTGTCCGTATACACCTAAGTCTACCCAATACCAGCTGTGTAATACTGTAACATATTATATAAAGATTACAATTTATGTGTAAGCCTAGGTTAGGTGACCTATGTTCTTGAACCCCACCATGGTTCAGGCCTTGACGTGGCGGTGGGGCTCAGTAGCCTAGGGTGAGCCCAACACCTTGGGCGAAGCTAATTGAGCCCAGGGGGCTCTTTGTACTCCTCTTATAAGAAGAGGGGACAAAAGAGCAGGGGGCAAGGGGTGAGGATGGGAACCTCACCCCATTGTACTATCCCGACGTTGGGAGGGGTTGTTCTGTGGTGCGAGACAACCCCTCTGTGGAGGTGACTTCGGTCCCTTGCGGGACTGACTAGCCGTCGAGGTGCCCTGTCAGCTTAGCAGATCCGGGGCACCTCCCCAAGGCGGCACTGGTGGCACTCGCCGGGTTTTAGTGGGTAGAGCTGAGTCCATTTACCATCTATCGGGCGCAGCGAGTCCCACATACCCACCTGGGGAGACCCACTTCCCAGGCGGAATGCCTCAAAGCATTTCCCGGCGTAAAAGAAAAAAAAAAAAAAACCTATGTTCTTGAAAATAACACCATCAACATCGTCTAGCTGACGTCTGTTCCAAGGGAATGTCCTCAAAGGACAGGCAATGTAACTACTGGCACTAAAACTAACGAGAGTACGTCTCAGGATATTCAACAGATTAATGAGTTGTCTGGGCTAGTTTAAAATGAACAACTTGAAGTTATGGGGGCAACGCTGACCACTTACTAGAGAGTGGGTCGTCTGTCCTACAAAAATAAAAATATTATAACACATCTCGCCTCAGGAAAGTCTGATTAACACAATTGAATCTTCTCGATCACAAGATAATTCAGCAGAGTAACGTCCTTTAAAAAGTATATTGGTGGAATGCCCCAAGAGACCGCCATTGGCGTCCTTTTATACCTGATACAGGCAATATACAACTATAAGATTACCAATAATTATTATAAATATCGCCATAATATAGTAAATAATTACTGCAAATACATAATTAATTATAAGCATCATTAATCATGCATATTATCTAGATTTATTAATGTTATACTTTAATTAATTATTATTATTTCATGAATAGCACATCCATTAGGCGCCACCGGAAGTCTAAAATTTCAATTACTTTAATTGATGCATTTAGATGTAAATGACGTCACATCCGGCCGGTGCTGCCATTGGTTGTAATTTTTTTCATGTGTTTGATGAAACCAGGTTGGCTATAATAATTGACGTCGCTTGAGACATGTCTCGTACAAAATCTAACAAAACACTTCGTTGCACATTTGGTACAAATATAAATCAGAGTGTTAATTCAAGCGTTCAATATTTGAATAGTCACTTGTTTTAATAAATAAACAAAAATATGTATTTGTTATACAGTATACAGATTTATTTGATTAAATTATACGCTAATAGACATTAGGTACTCCTGAAGTTGTATGTTGTCTATTGTGCTATATTTAATATATCGAGGACTTGTCAGTATGTTTGAGTGTGAGTGTTTGTATGTGTATGTACTATGAAGTTTATTCATAGAACCTTACTCGCGCTTGTTAATGACGCCAACGTTTGAAGGTATTATAACTACAAGGAGATTAACAGGTCGCAAACGCTGAAATATACATATTTGTGAGCATAAACAAAAACATGAATATATTTCAGGTGAGACATGAACACGATATTTGTACATTTCTTCATCCATAACTTCGGTTTTTATGTCATTTAAGATTTTCACATTTCTTTCATATTGTGAACATCATTGAGACATGACAAGTGATCAAATAATCATCAGACATTTTATGTGACAACCCTAAGACTCGAGTGTCGTCACGCGCCCGTCGAATGCCAGAAGGTTCCACGTCATATTCCCGAACCAATTACCAACGTGCTACGTACAATGTAACACGTAATTTAATATAGGACAAACAAGCGTGCTTCATGTGGCATGTGCAGGCTGGAGATTGTGGCGGTGGCCTTTTATGGTCCTGCGATAATCCGGTCATAACTCGATCCATTTCCTGTTACTGTGTATGCTATTTTGTTTCAAACTTTATTTTACTGTTTTACTTTTATTTTACTATTCAAATAACTCAAGAACGTTTTGTAAAGTATTGTTTCTTTTCTATTTTACTCTGCACACTCTGGAATAAGCATTTCGCCTTTCTTAACAATGACATATTGGTTTGTTTTTAATATCCACTTAAAAGTATTTTGATATTTAAGTGAAGGTCTCTAACCCGTTTTGCTTTGGAAGTATAGATAAAAAGTGTTTATTTTTACGCAAGAAGCTTTTTTCTTCTTTATGCTCAAGTTGGGTGGACGAATTTGCTTCAGTTTCCAGTAAGTTAGATCTACCAGCTCGTTAGGATGTTGCGTAGATCTACCAACTTGTTAGGATGTTGCGTAGATCTACCAACTTGTTAGGATGTTGCGTAGATCTACCAACTTGTTAGGATGTTGCGTAGATCTACCAACTTGTTAGGATGTTGCGTAGATCTACCAACTTGTTAGGATGTTGCGTAGATCTACCAACTTGTTAGGATGTTGCGTAGATCTACCAACTTGTTAGGATGTTGCGTAGATCTACCAACTTGTTAGGATGTTGCGTAGATCTACCAACTTGTTAGAATGTTGCGTAGATCTACCAACTTGTTAGGATGTTGCGTAGATCTACCAAATAAAATACCAAAAGTAATATTATATTAACGTAATACTTTCAACATCAAGCTCTGTGTCATGAGTAGAAAAGTGGTGACTTAGTATCGAAATTTAAGACTAACTTTAGTTCATTGCATCAAGTTTTTTGTAAAAGAACACTAGAATATAGCTTTTGGAAAAAAATACTTAATATGGGTGATACGACAATAAATGATGGTTTGTAAGGTGAAGCAATGGATTTACAAGTGGAGGATAAAACAGCATTTTTGGAACGTAGTTTCTTATGGCGCGTTATGAAAGGGGCCTAGACGGAAAAAATTAAAATGAAAAGTTAAAACGACACTTTTTGCTATAGTTGTAAGCCGTGCGGCTTTTTGATTGACACATCACTGCGTCGGTAGCGGTTTTTTATTATTTTTTTTATTACACTATTGGGGCTGATTAGTAAAAAACCCCAGTTCAAATCCCACCGATCTCGGTGACTTTTATTTGTTTTTTTTTACGCCAGGAGATGCTCTGATTTTTATCGATAAACAAATCATAAAAAAATTATATCTACCCGTATAATTATTTTCCTTACACCTTTTTTTTGTTTTTTATTACAATTCCTTCACTAACTAATCGAAAGGAACTTCGTTCCATCCGGGTGTCCCTTGACACCTCTCTTTAGTTTTTAATTACTTTTAAGATTACTTTTATGTTTCAATAACCTTAAATTATGTTTAAAGAAAGGCTGACTGTATATTATAATGTACAGTCAGCTTTTTTCTAAACAAAATTGTATTAAACATTAAATGTCATACTTTCAAACTCAATGCACTTTTGCTAAGAATAATAATCTCATAGTTAAACTGTTTGGTTATTGCTCTGGATTGGAACTATTTACATAGAAAAAATATAAGAGCTGGTAAAGTGAACAATTGAGTGAGTGCTCCAGGTCCTGGAACCATTCAGCCGCTAACGAGCCGCCGGCGCCGGCCGCTCGGTGCCTTTATTTAACTTTCTCAAATGGGAATATTCGCGAGTCCTGCGACCGCCATAACTGACGAGCTTTTGTCACGATAAAGCTTGAATGATGCCCTAATTACGGGAACTTCAAGCTTTTCTCTCGACATAAAGCTCTATATAGGTATGGTTAGATCCGTAAAGCCATTAACCTCAAGTGAGACCGTTTTGTGTAGATTGTATCATTAAACTTACCTCTCAACTGCGTCTGCGATACAAATATTAAGTATAGTTACTGTGATTTGTTTAAAAGATGTGACTCTACAAATTCCTCCAACGACCACACATGATGGCTCTACCTCATTATAATGAAACAAATTTTTTGTTGATGTTGACTTTACGAGAGGACTTCCCGTAGCCATAGTTGCTGTAAAGTATCTGAAATATTGGGCATGTAAAGTTCTTAAAACAAAAGAGAAAAAAACCCACGAAATTCGTGTGAACATAAGAAAACAATATGGCTCTACCTTTTTTAAGGTGGAGGTATTTTCAAGAATCCTAAATACATTCAACACTTAAACTAGGTCTGAACACCCATCGGGTTGACCCTCAGTAGTCGGTGTGGTGTGAGTGGCCCTTTTGGATCTTCAGCTTTAGATCCTTCCGATGCAAAAAGCAACAATTTAATGTTAAATTATCAATAACGTGTTAAGTCGCCGTTCTCAGACGCGCCTCGTCCCATTGACATATTTATGCCTGACTTGAGATGAGCGAAGAGTAGGTCAAATATATCTTCAATGAGGTCAGCTTTAAGTTATTATGAATATGATGTTTATGAATTAATTAATAATCCACAACAGCGCGATCTTTAAGAAATTCTTGTGTGACCACTATAGAACCACTATAGACCACTATAGCTGCCAGCTGTAAGACCACCGTTATATTGGTACTGATCATCACGTACTACCCGGTAAACCAACTGTCTTTGAGAAAAAGAAAATTATACGAAATATGCGAATAAATTAAATTTACTCAGGACTTAAAATTCGTAGACAATAGCACGGTCCAGCTACAGACGAATCCCCCCCCCCCCCCCCGGGGACGAGCCGAGACAATGCGGTCGCACCACGCGGTAATCCCATTGCCGGCCCCAAACATAATTCCGACGTCAGGACTCGACTTTATTTCACTCGCCACTAAATTTGAGCCAACTTTTACTTTGTACCGAGCTCGGATTAAAGTCTCCACCCTCACCTGCGTAGCAGGTACCCGCAGTACACGTTACAGTCGGTTCACTTGGACGGTTTCGATTATCATAAAACTTGCACTTGACACCGAAACGATGGCCAATTTAAAATAAGAGTGCATTTCGGTATAAGACCACGTTACACGTAACATTCTCTAGTAGAAATAATAGCATAGGTCTTATATATCCCACGAAAACTATGTCTTTTAATGTAATCAAATATATTTCCTCACGATGTTTCACTTCATTGGTGGGAAAGCAACTTTTATAAGAAAAAAAACCATTAGTATAGTATTTGAACATGAACCCTCACTTCGAGAAATCGCTTCGTATGAAAACTAAATAGTATAATAATAATTACAACGGAGACATATACGTAATATAGGCGGGCATTCAACCTCAATATTATTAATATGAACTCAATTCAATAAAATGTTCAAAGCGATATAAGGCCGATTCAACGATTAATTGGTAATATACTGGAGTTGATGTCAATATTAACGTTAATGTAGTGGAGGTGGCATGTGCGTGTGCATGTGCGGGTACGTGTGCGTGTGCATGTGCGGGCACGTGTGCGTGTGCGTGTGCGTGTGTGTGTGCGTGTGCGTGTGCGTGTGCGTGTGCGTGTGCGTGTGCGTGAGCGTGTGCGTGTGCGTGTGCATGTGCGGGTACATGTGCGTGTGCCACAGGCGCGGAGGTTGAGGAACAAGCCGCGGTACAAAACTATTTCAGTTTGCTCTAACACTTAACTAGCCGAGTATTTGCGCTACGTGTTTCGACTCCGACCGACGCGAGGTGAAATTTCCGAGCGCTCTCATGGAAACTCTTTCATAAAGCGTACGTGATGAATTGAGAGAAATCTTTTTATTGAAACGGCCAACTAAGTTTTAACTCAAAAGGGATTGAGCGACGGAATGTTTCAAACGATTGTAGTTTTATGTGGACTTATCCTATGTGTAGGAGTTTGTGTGTTAAATTATAATGTTGTATTGGACGATCACTGTCGCATATAGATGTGCCCGACCTACTTATGGTGTGGTGCACTTATTTGAGCAATTGATAATTATATATGTCCAGGGAGGAGGTAGGCCTATGTTCAGTAGTGGACGGATAGAGGCTGATGATGATGATATATCCAGGATCATCAGCACTCCATCAGCCAGCAGTCTTATCATGGTCACATCTTTATATATAAAAATCAATGCCACTTTTCGTTGTAATTTTATAACTCAAGAACGGGCTCACCAATCCCAACCAAATGTTTAGGCTTTGTTCGGACTATTTAGTAGATGGTTTATGTGAAGTTTGCACAAAATCGGTCGAGCGGTTCTTCATTTGTCACATTTTTTTAATTCAATAAATGGCGGATCATTTTGTTCATGGAGATTTTGCTGTCAAATTGAAACTTTTTCAGTTGGGGTCATATTGAAACTTTTTTCAGTGTTGACAGTACAACATTAAGTTTTAAAATAGCTAGCAATTAATAATATATTTTTTGTTTGAATAAATTAATTTGATGTTCCAATTTTTTTTTATTTCACTTTATACGTAGCGAAGCACGCACCGGGCCGCTAGCCTTCTATAAATCGACTAGTTTTATTCTTCTCCTCTCTTGTTTAAATTTTTCCACCGACTTTCTCATAAATCGCACTCCCAGACTTTGTGATATTTTCCGCTTCGAGAAACCTTTAAAGTTATATATAATAATATTTCTTGGCTCACATAAAAATATTTTTTGAATTCGAACAATAATATATATTATACACCTGTGTATTGCTCGGTCGGCACCCGACGTGACATGTGATACACAGCGATATGCGAGCAGCTGCGACGATAGCATTACAGTACCTCTACCATGAGTTTTGTTACAAGCGTAAATGACATAACTATAGTAGTTACGTAAAATGCAACACGAATAGATAACTATATCATACCTTAGTTTTCTATTCGTGTTGCGTTTTACGTAACTACTATAGTTATGTCATTTACGCTTGTAGCAAAACTCATGGTAGAGGTACTGATGTTGACAAAAGAGAAAAAACCCACGAATTTCAGTTGTGTCCAGATTCCTTGACGTCGGCAAAGGGAGCGAGACTCAAACTTTTTACTACTTATTACATTTTTCGCGTTACTTTTTTCGTATTAAAGTTGTTTGTTTTTTCATCTTTACATCTCTATATTTGTACAAGGAAATTTCTTTTAACAGAATAAGTTTAAATCTTTTATTTTTATCTTTGTTTGTTATATTATATTCTTTAGCGTGTGATTGTATCATCTGGTGTTATTTTTTGTGGTTTAATAGGATTTTTACGTTAATGGTGCTGTATACCAAATCTCTGTATCAATATAATTTTTGTAGAGGCTGGCAAGATGGAACAAACAAATATAACGATAGCTAAAAGGTTATTATTTAAAAAGATTCCCAAACGCTATAACAAACTTTTAAACGACTACGACGAGCGATTTTCATAAAACAAAAAAAAAACACTTATGCTATTATAAAGTAGTTTTTAGTAACCATGTTTAAGATGAAACTAGAGCATTGCATTCATATTATATTTGTGTTCTTAACAAATCCCAGATTTATTTAGTAACGTAAATAATTTAACTATAGTTGACCGTTACTAAAAACGTTTCCGATCAAATCGGGCGGTGAACTATAGGCGGTAAATACCACAGACATACTATATAGATCCGGTAAGAGGCGTGACGCGTGGCGCGTGCTTACACTTACCGCACTCATGATCAGGCACTCATATTGTTGTCAAACGCAGCTCAGTCGTAGATGCGGACGAGGTATTTAGTGACTTAAAAAATAGTAAAATGCCATGTTGTGCAGTTTTGTTGTGCCAAAAACAATTCAAAAAACAAAAAGGTACCCAAGGAGTGGAATTTCCTTTCACCTGTAAGTACTTATTTACTAATAAAGTTTTTATTAATATTTCGAAAAATGCCGAGTTAGTTTCCCATTGCTTGTATGTAGTTCTATAGAAATCAGTGACGCCTTTTATGCCGAGAAATGCTCTTAGGCATCCCGCGGGGGAGGTGGGACTCCCCAGGCCAGTATGTGGGACTAGCTGCACCCGAAAGATGATTAGGTGCCACCAATGCCGCATTTCGTGAGGTGCCCCGGATCTGTTGAGCAACAGGGCACTTCGATGGCTAATCAGTCCCCTAAGGGACCTACGCCACCTCCACAGAGAGGTTGTCCCGCACCACAGAACAACCCCTCCGTGGGACAGCGCAATGGGATGAGGTTCCGATCCTCGCCCCTTGTCCCTCCCTGCTCTTTTGTCCCCTCTCAACATTTGTTCAAAACATAAATCCATTGTTTTCTTGCGTTGGTTGTGTAAGTTAGAGAGGTTAAGGATCTTTTGATGGTGTTTTGTCTCCAAGTCGGTCAAGAGCTGTGTAGTGGCTAGGAATGTACTGAGTGTGCTCCTGCAGGACAAAAGTCTCCAGGTTCATACTTCTGATACCTGGTATGTATTTGTACTTGATTCCTTGATTCCTTCAATAAAATTATCGAAATTGTGGAGTTCGGCTTAAATTTCTAATGTCGAATGTAATTTAGTTCTTGTGCTAATGATCGTAAAGACCTCTTTGTGAGCCTTAGCGTTATTCTGAAAGCCCTTTTTACAAATTTTGCCTTCTCATTCATTTATAGCCGTTGTTCGAAACCTCAATTATTCGCCATTCAGTTTAATTGTTTTTTGAAAATTAAATATTTGACCGATGCTCGAGATAAAAGAAGCCATTCGTGTCCAGTTAAATAAAAAGCTAATCAAGTGAGCAAATCTCATCAAAGCGAGAGTGGTGTTTAGTGCTAACGCACTCATCTGAGAGTCTCCCCTGCCCCTTCCTCCCCGCAGCCCCCTGCAGTCCGTGAGAGGAGGCAATTTCCTGGCTCAAGGAGGCGCTGGCTCTATTTTCTTTGTCCCTCGTAATTGTCATTACACACGAGAGCCGTAACTAATGCGCTAAGCAAACAATTCGTCAGTCCGTCTTAAATAGTGATGGCCGTAAGCTGCACGTCGATAAAAACGTTTGTTATTCTATTACTTTTAGTGTACTGTCGATATTTTTTTACGTTGTGCCAATCTAAGTTTTAATTGTGCATAATATTCTATTAATGTTAGTAAAAAACTTAAATTATTGACGTTTTATAATAGCCATCAAGCTATCACACTTCTTATCGATCTTAATTCAAACGTGATAAAAAATAAAATATGTTTATTTTAATACAAAAGAAATTGCTTTACATAATATATTCATTTATTTAGATAAATATTCTAATGTATTCACGTATTTGGTTATTCACCACAACTCGGTACATATTTTTACTACTAAAAGTTTTATTGAAAACATCGCATCAAATTAATAGTTCTAAAATAAAATAACTATCTCATTAGAATAACCAAAATAGAAAATATTTTATAAAATAACAGTCTATAAATTAGAGGAATTCTCAATGAAGTTTTTATAAATATTTCATTATCAAAAGAAAGCTTAAGAAGTTTTGTTGCGAATACTTGCATGGCTTTAATTTACTTCAAACTTGGGAAAGCTCTCTCTGACTTATAGAATAACATTCGACTTTGTTTGAAACATGAAAATAATTAATGTTTTGTAAAAACCTATGTAATATTTAAGTTAAGCTGAATAAAGGTTTTAATTAGCAATATTTTTTATTGTAATAAATAATATATAGAACAATAAGATTTGGATTTTGATATGTTTGTGCAAATTAAATTAAGAAAAAATGGCTAAACATGATAATATACGCGTAAAATATACTAAACCATTTTATCTCTATTTTGCAGATATATAACAAAAAAATAAATTAATCAATCAAAGGAGTTTGTGGCTAAATAAAAACAGCCGCACGGATCGATCCATTAGGTTAAACTATGCTTGCCGGGGTGGGTCCGTGGATGGGAGACCATTTTTACATACGCAACTCCTCCGTGCCTCGGAAAGCACGTTAAGCCGTTGGTCCCAACTGTCACTGGTGGATCTTTGACGGTCCGAAGCCCGAAAGTCTAATAACTAGTCTTACCACGGGGTATCGTATTAATCAGTTACTGGGTTATTATTTTTGTTATTATGGTTAAAATCAGCTTGAGATAGGCGTATATATAGTGATATGGAAATGATGAGTCATAACTTCAAAATATCGTAGTAAAATACGAATCGTCGCTTAATTAAAGCGAAGTATATTTTCTATATTTCCCAACTTTCTTACAAAATAATTTATCGTTGCAAAACTTACATTTTCACTCGCATAAACACTTTAGCTGAAGTTATTGGTGTCGTTTGTTTTAATCCCGGTTACCAAGATAAATACGAGGTCGTTTATATAACGTCGATAAAAGTTTTCCACAACGGACTCGATATTCCGACACTATCGACACCGCACTCCGCACATCCCTAGCGCTCATCTAATTGCGAGTTTCATTACACATGCCTAATTGCAAATATTTACTTTGCTTTGAAATTCTTTCTGTTTGAATTATGTTAAGTGGCGTGTTCGTGTTCGTGTTGTTTGGTCCTGCTCCGAGATGACGGGCGCCGTGCAGCGTGAAGCGTGATGCCGTGTGGTGTAGCGTGATGCAGCGCGTCCCGTCGTCTCACAGAAACATTCACCGCAGCCATTGTCTCACGTCTCACGTGTTACGTGCGCTGAAGTTTTTATCTCCTTTTATGAATGTTCCAGTAGTAGCTTGCTAGTTTATTACTTTCTTTGTATGAAATGTTTCATAAATTGTTCTGAGTGAATGTAAAATGAAGAGACTAAATGAAATTAGTATCAAGATAAGTAAGGTCATTAGTATTATGAGACGAACGATAATTAGATTGTAGTGCTCTCGGGTCTCTATTGAATAATGGAAACATCTCAAAGAGATTGAAACTTTGAAATAAAATCCATTATGTTTTTAAGTAAGAACCAAGTTTTGATATATTTTTTGGTTTGTGATCGCAAGGCGTAGGCGATGGATGGTTTGTAGAGCGTTACAATCTCTTCAAATATTTAAACCAAAAACACTAAATTGGAGTGAGTATGTACCCCAGCATGGTTGAAGCCTTATCGTAGCAGTGGGGCTCAGTAGCCTAAGGTGAACCCAGCACCTTGGGTGAATCCAAGTGAACCGAGGGGGCTGCTCTTTGTACACAAGGGGCGAGGATGGTAACCTCACCCCCCCATTGCACTGTCCCGACGTTGGGAAGGGTTGTTCTGTGGTGTAGAACAACCCCTCTGTGGAGGTGGCGTTGGTCCCTTGGAAGCCTGACTAGCCGTCGAGGTGCCCTGTTGCTCAACCAATCCGGGGCACCTCACCAAAGGCGGCACTAGTGGCACTCTCAGGGTTTTAGTGGGTAGAGCTGCATCCACTTACCATCTTTCGGGCGCAGCTAGTCCCATATACCCGCCTGGGGAGTCCCCTCCCCCGGCGGGAAAGAAAAAAAGAAGAGAGGAGTGACTACAGTTAAGAAAAAATTAAAGAAGATCCAGTTTGCCGTTTCATATTAAATAATGACGATTTTTCCACCAACTTAACAATTACAATAATATATCAACAGCACGCTACCGTCTTGTTTCTATTTTCAGCGAAGTAATTTCTCGTCCAGTAATAGTCGCTTGACATGCTTACAATATTATAATATAATAATCAACGCTTATAACAAAGTAAATAAACACGTAACGACCGATAATAAATATAAAACACGCACAAACGGCATATCGTTATCTTTAAATATTTGAACGTAACAGGAAGTAGTAAAATAGTAACGTCTTTTTAGTTTAAAAGCTATATACTGCTTTCATCTGGAACAAGCAGTGGTAAGGGCAGGACAGTGTATTTACTAGCAAACACGTAGTACAATGTGTAAATAAGAGGGAGTGCAATGCTGCTTTGCAGCCAAATTGCCGGCACGACCGGAATGATACCTCTCGTTCACGTAACACCTGCGTCAAGTGACATGCTGTCGCTTTTCCTGCGGTTTGTGAGTTTCCGGTGGCCCGTTGGGGGAGGGGGTAGGGGGAGGGAAAAGGGCAACGTATCTACATAATCTCTAGTTATTCGTATGTGTACGGGCGTCGATAGTCACCAAAGGCGTCGACTGCTCGTTTGCCTTCCTATGCTATAAAAAAAACATACATTCGCTCCTCAGAGTAGGATGAATGAATCACCTCGACAAGGCAAAAAAAGGCTCGTCCTATTTCGTCCGCTACTTTTCTTGTTATGTATCAATTATCAAGTAGAAGAAGGTCCTCAAATAGGTTAAAAGAGAGTTGCTCGATCAAATCCACTCGTCAAACATGTTGCGTGCAAGTGACAGTGGAATATTAACACCATCGATGAAAATTACCCAACAGAAGGATCTCTTACATGTTAATTCAAACATTATTGGAAGTTAGGTGATGAGGACTGTGCTACAGAAGCGAGCTATGCTTGCAATTTATCAGTTGCCTCCCCCCCCCCCCTCTTGAGAGGAAAAGTAAGTAATGTACGGAAAAACATTGATGAATTTTATAAGAAAAGTGATGTTCATAGTAGGGATATAATACGCAATAGACACAAGTTAGATGTACCAGTGATGAGACGTTCAAAAGTAAGCAATTCTTTTAAAAAACTGTATACGCTTTTATAATAGGATCCCAGAAAACGTTGTTAACTTTGGGAATAGGGCGTTCCTCCCAGGCATTTCAGGATAAGATGTAAAAATTGTATTCAAATGTATATTATTTGAAGATTCCACTGAGTTTGTTTCATCGGTTCTTCTAAGTGGGCTTACCCTGGAACCGGTGGAAGACTCAATTGACGTTGAACTACTAAAATTATTTAACTCTCTCGTGAGTAAGACATTCGTAGATAATTGTCTCTTTTTTTTATGTTAGTTGGATAGGCAAACTGGCAAACGTGCCACCTGATGGAAAGTGGTCGACGTCGCCCATGAACATAAATTAGTTTACCTGGAACGAGCCCAGGCAACTTATTTATGTGTTGCCTATCCTGAGACATAAGATGTTAAGTCTCGGTGCCAGTAATTACACTGCCTGTCTTGCCCTTCTCTCCGAAACACAACAAAGCTGTTTCACGGGAGAAACAAGCAAGATGGTGGTACCCATGCAGCCGGGAGCACGGCACAGCGCTTCCCTCCCACCGGTGAAAAACTCTTCACTCACTTCCTTCACTTCCTTAACCCTGTGTATAGTTTTGGTCTTCAGACTTTTCGATCCTAACTCTTCGATCACCTGAACAGTCTCACAAACAGTCCCACCCTCTCACGACCAGTTTATCCGTCGGAAGTAATATCTCACCGCACTATTCCCGACTCGGCCTGTATTTATTTCATACGGGGCGATCGCTTCCCGTGCAGTTTCCAATTTACTTTATTCATTGTTTGACAACATTTTTTTTCATTTTTTATTTGTATTTAGTAATATGAGGCTGTAGGACTATTTCTGTATACTATTGCTAATTATATTAAACCTTCCTCTACAGGTCTGCATCTGACAGCGGTCTTCTGTTCAATCATTTTTCGTTCACGCGCTCAATTCTATATTCATATTATCTTATCTTATATCTTTAAATGAGCAATTCTTGTATATATATAATTGGAATCTCGGAATCGGCTCCTACGATTTTCATGAAATAAAGTATGAAGTAAAGTGTATAGGGGGTTTCGGGGGCGATAAATCGATCTAGCTAGGAATCATTTTTAGAAAATGTCATTTTATTTTTAAAAAAATATAAAATACCGAGCAAAGCTCGGTCATCCAGGTACTGTAGTTTTAAACTTAATAGTTTTAATACAAATACCCGTTTTTTTATTGTATGTATGTATTTAAATTTTTAAATATTACTTGTACTCCTTTTTTCGTGAATCATAGATATTACCTATATATAATATTAGGTAAAAAATACACACATTTTCCATACATTTTATATGACTCTACCATGCTCTGTTAAACCATCATCTCTACACATGCCCTCCCTGCTCCGTCACGCTCGGAGCGGGTGGCGCTTACACCTGTATCACGTCTTAGCGCGTCGCCGCCTTTAAGTCTGAGCGGAGATTAGCCGTGAGAGAGCGATCACGTATACTCTTATAACAACGGCTCGTAGTGTCAACACAGCAGCACGGTACAACAGTTGAGGTGTAGTTGGCATTTAGTAAATATGCTACGACGATGTTACGATATTGTTCATTGGCAATGTTCTTCGTTTAGCAATGCTTCAACGTCGATGTTATCCCAAATAAAAATTATTCACTTATAAGGGAACTAAGGCGTCGGTCGTCTTGGCGTTCATTGCAGGAGGCCTATGTTCAGCAGTGGACGGATAGAGGCTGATGATGAAGGGAACTAAATACTTTTGAACGTTATGAAAATGAAAGTATTTCTGTATATTGATATCGTACTTCAAAACTCGATGAAAATTTATTTAAAACAAAATTAAATGAAAATGTGTAATTTTGTTACAATTAATTCTGAATGACCGTAGCTATGGATAATTATAAGTCAACAACAGTTTAGGGCTTTTCACCGAGTTTGCGGCTCGTTCTCCTCGAGTGATGCTCAAACTTAAACTAACACTGAGATTGCCAATTCTCGTGTAAATATCCCCCTCCCCCTCCCCCTCCCGGGAGGGTGTTTGTTACCAGCATTATTTTATGATGGACCCAAATATTGATTAAAGTGGCGGTAGGAGCTGACAAGTTATACTGACAAGTTCATACAGAGACATACGACGTGATTATTGGGCTCTAGGATAAGGATTGATTGGTTATTTGGTTTTATTTCTTTAGATTTGGTAATTATACTGGTACATGGTACGAGAAAAAAATGTTAAGTTGCTAGGTGAGATAATTAAGTCAAACATAATAAACGACCTCCGATTCTAAATTAAGTTATCTAAAAATGTTAAGTTGCTAGGTGAGATAATTAAGTCAAACATAATAAACGACCTCCGATTCTAAATTAATTTATCTAAAAATGTTAAGTTGCTAGGTGAGATAATTAAGTCAAACATAATAAACGACCTCCGATTCTAAATTAAGTTATCTAAAAATCGGTCAAACTTACGATACGATCAAGAAAACTTTTGATCATTAGTAAAATTTGTCAAGGTGAACAAAAATATTAACCAGAAATTTATTTATTGTTTTGTATTTTTATCAAAATTAGGTAAGACTGTGATCAAAATTTGCTATCGCTGCAGCTATGGGAATTGCTTTGTAGGAACGAATGTTGGCGCTTTCTCCATATTACAACACTTGTAAATCTCAATTATTATTATTATTTTATGTTTTGTTAATGTATTTAGGTTTTCGTAGATTAGTCCAGTCGGGGCAGACATAAAACTAGCCTGAAATAGAAAACAATCCGGGGGGCGATTTTTTTTGTATAACGTGGGGGGGGGGGGTTGGAAAGATGTGCGGCTGCCGTAAAGCGGGCCTCAAGTGCTCTGTTTTATGTCTGCACTGCAGCGGAGAGGCGTGTGAAAATGTAACAAACATAAGGGATCTCCTGCTGGAGGAAGACTACGATATTGATCCTAGCGTACAATAATGATAATGACCAAACTTGTGAGAAATCAAATTTCCAACAACTTTATATACCGCCATTTTTGCTCTAAAGTTGAAAATTAACGAGTTATTTCAGAAAAACTAAAAAATGTAACTTTAAAACAAGATGGCGGCGAATCCTCTACTGGGATTAGTTAAAAAATCGAGATTTATACTTCCAACCACCCACCCCAACGTTTAAAAAAAATCGCTCCCCTGATTTTTTTATATTTAAATGTCTGCCCCGACTGGACTAGATGTATTTATGTGAATGTGAATTTCGAGTGACATTTTATTTTTTATTTATTATTTTTAACTTATATAACACTGTGTAGTTCTATATAACTTCCATCAAAATTGACACAAGCTAACAGTATGGACATGAATAAAACAAACAATATGTAATAAAAATTAATGAATAATTAAGTGGAATGTGTTTTGTAATATCATCATATGATCTATCAATTTGCACGCTGTACGGCAGAACACGCGATCGTCTTAATAATAAAACTATAAAATATCAACATTTTATGTACCGTATTTTTATGCAAATAAATAAATTTGAATTTGAATTAATAGAACAGTTATGTATTATCAGGAATCTATTATTCAACTACATAAATACTATTATAAATGGATGAAAGCAGTATTAAGGAAGATATAAAAGTGATTCAGAACATCTTGGATAAATATGAACTTAATTATATAAATGCAATGGAGTGTGAATAATGCAAGTGGCATGAGAATTGGAAAAAATGTTGATGGAAATATACGAAGGGTTGAGAAGAGAAAAGAAAGAGAAGAGGAGCATAGTGATGATGAAGAATGTATTGTTGTAAGTCGAAGAAAACCTAAGCGAAGTGAATCAATAATATTAGGACGGAGTGGGAGAGAGTGAAGATGAGTCTCTAACAAATGTAGTATGCGTCACAACATTGAATCAACTACCCAAGCAAATTACAGCAATGCCTAAATTGCTTCGTGCGGAGAATATAAAAGATGTTTTGTCTATTAAATTCAAAAACGCCTATAAAGTTCTCTTAAGATTCGATAAAATGGAAGATGCTAAGAAATTAAATAATTGACAAAAGTTTAAGGAAACGGAACTTCGGTGCCAATTAATAGATAAAAATATATGTATCCTATGGAGTAATAAAAGAAGTCGATATAGATATTAGTGAAAAAGAACTGGCCGAAATTTTGGTTTTGCTCTTCTTTCTGGGCAGTAATGTCCCAGAAGGAGGCTGACGATCGGGTGAGAGAGGAGGCCGCCGACGGGGCATTCCCGACGGGGTGCGTAGGAGGCGCTACTTAAAGGCGCTCGCAGTGGTTTTAGTTTGGGTTGTGTACTCCCAAGGGCGAGACCCATATATGGACCAGGAATCTACCCGAGGTAACCCGAATACATGCGAAATGCACTTTGCAAATATACATTCTTCTGCCGCTTAGTACTGTGTGCAGTCTACATGTAGACTGTCTACGATGTGCTCCTAGAGACAGGTTTATAGACTGCCTGTGGTATTATTATATTATATTGTCCGTAGTAGTTACAGAAGCGTCCGTCTGTAATGACCGACGCTGGTTGAAGGCGGTAAACCCGAGACGATCTTCAATCATATTGTCTTAAACTTTTAATGAGTTTTATTTACTCGGAACTTTTTTCAATTTCATGTTATTAATTAACTACCTAAGGATTTTAAAGGAACTTTAAGGGGTTCGGGTACATAAAAGTCTTCATGGTTATTAAGTGAAATTTTAAAATTTACAAATTATTTTTTTTAAACTAAACACATTGAGCAAATATGAATCAATTATCTACGTATAAACTGCCTCATAACAAATATTGTAAAAAATAATGTTCGTAAGTTTGCAGGAGACAATCTTCGAATCTGCTCTCCCCCAATCAAAATTAACTTACCACCACCATAATATTACATAAAAACCACGGGTGACTCTGTGATCAACAGCTACTTCAAAACATAAACATCGAAATAAAACATTTTATATTGGCCTCTGTAATATTCGCCTGACACACAACACGTACACATTACGACCGACGACGTCGAGCGGCGGAACGTTTCATTAGAAGGCAATTTAATTCAATACGAAATCTTAATCGGGCCAAAAAGCTCATTCCTTACCTTACTCGATTTATGAAGCGTAATAAAAAGGTTTAAAATACTTAATAATGATGTTTATAATGAGAGGTTTATCGTACTACTGTGACGTATCGTAGAACATAATATTTTGTCGTGTTGAGATTGCATTTGAATGTACTTGTAATAAGATAGGAAGATAGACAAAAACCCCACCATGGTTCAAGCCTTGTCGTGGCGGTGGGGCTCAGCAGCCTAGGGTGAACCCAGCACCTTGCGCGAAGAAATGCTCGAAAAGAGCAGGGGGGCAAGTGGCGAGGATGGTAACCTCACCCTATTGTACTGTCCCAACGTTGGGAGGGGTTGTTCTGTGATGCGGGACAACCTCTGTGGAGGTGGCGTCGGTCCCTTGAGTGACAAAAAATGAGGATATATAAATAGAAGGATATGATATCTTCCCCACCATGGTTCAAGCCTTGACGTGGCGGTGGGGCTCAGTAGCCTAGGGTGAGCCCAGCACCTTGGGCGAAGCCAATTGATCCGAGGGGGCTCTTTGTACCCCTCCTTTATGAAGAGGAGACAAAAGAGCAGGGGGCAAGGGGTGAGGATGGGAACCTCACCCCATTGTACTATCCCGACGTTGGGAGGGGTTGTTTTGTGGTGCGGGACAACCCCTCTGTGGAGGTGGCGTCGGTCCCTTGCGGGACTGACTAGCCGTCGAGGTGCCCTGTTAGCTTAACAGATCCGGGGCACCTCACCAAGGCGGCACTGGTGGCACTCGCCGGGTTTTAGTGGGTAGCGGTGGGGCTCAGTAGCCTAGGGTGAGCCCAGCACCTTGGGCGAAGCCAATTGAGCCGAGGGGGCTCTTTGTACCCCTCCTTTATGAAGAGGAGACAAAAGAGCAGGGGGCAAGGGGTGAGGATGGGAACCTCACCCCATTGTACTGTCCCGACGTTGGGAGGGGTTGTTTTGGGGTGCGGGACAACCCCTCTGTGGAGGTGGCGTCGGTCCCTTGCGGGACTGACTAGCCGTCGAGGTGCCCTGTTAGCTTAACAGATCCGGGGCACCTCACCAAGGCGGCACTGGTGGCACTCGCCGGGTTTTAGTGGGTAGAGCTGCGTCCATTTACCGTCTTTCGGGCGCAGCGAGTCCCACATACCCACCTGGGGAGACCCACTCTCCAGGCGGGATGCCTCAGAGCATTTTCCGGCGTAAAAGAAAAAAAAAGGATAAGATATCTTATAATTTTCAAAATATTCAAGTCACATTGTTCATCCATGATGAAATCCTAAGTCGATTTTTATGAAATTTTGAAATTTTTATGCAATGATAAATTTCTAATTTTGACAATTTTCGCTGCCCGCGTCTCCGTTTAGTTGCTGTTTCAATTACGATGATCCTAGAAAAGAAATTATATGTATTGATCTTATGGGACAGACACGAGCTCTTACTGATCTTGTATGAAATGAAAAAATATTATACATACACAACTAACTACGTACAGAACCCCCAAACTCCTTCTCTCACTTGACCGGTTCTTCCTCATCAAACAATATAAACGTTCTCGCAGGTACAGGGGAGGTGTATAATATTATAGGGCTATGTATGCGACGATTAATTACCAGCTCGACCTTGACCCGAGCTAATCTCGAAGAATCGACCTTTCGCCGGGACACCTGACCTTTAGCTCGCTCGAGTTCATCATGGTCACTTCCCCAGTATCTGGTCACTTCCCCAACAATTCCTTCGCCGAGCATCAAACTCGATATTTTTAAGCTATTCCGTGTTACATATTTTAGCTATTGTCTGCGTATCGCCCGCTTCATAATAAAAATGGGACGGATGTGAATCATCCATGTAAATATGTAACAGGCAACATACGACTACGACAACGGCAACGCACCTGAAACGACTGTCCGTTTACCCTCTTCTATAACAAAAATGTAAGGATTCATAATTAATAAAAATACAAAATAATAAAAACCCAACCAGTCACAGGGACTGCCGATAGAAGCGAAAACAAAACAAAGAAATTCAAATACCTTTAATACAGGCTGTAAAAGATTATGACAACCTATACAATTTAAACGTCGCACAAAATGGCCACATGACATAATTTAGAAACAAAACAATTTGCAAAACAAATTTTTCAGAATCTTATATAAATAAATCAAACGTCAAACTGTGTCTCCAGCGTTTCGCGTGCGGTGTCGCGAGCCCACGTCATATAAACGTCAAGCTGTGTCTCCAGCGTTTCGTGCGCGGTGTCACGAGTTCAGAGATTTTATCTCATCTAAAATATGCGTGCCGCGTTAAAAGAAGTTTACACTTCAATAAAACGTAAAAACGTAAACCAGAGGTTAGATGAACATAGTTAAGTATTATACACTATGTACATATTCTTACTCGGATATTTATGAAACTAGCGATGATGTAGATATTAATCGTAGTAGCTGGATGACCGAGCCTTGCTCGGTTTTTTTTTTATTAATAAAATGACATTTTCTAAAAATGATTCCTAGCTAGATCAATTTATCGCCCCCGAAACCCCCAATATACTAAATTTCATGAAAATCGTTGGAGCCGATTCCGAGATTCCAATTATATATATATATATATATATATATATATATATATACAAGAATTGCTCATTTAAAGATATAAGATAGTACCCGGATGACCGAGCTTTGCTCGGTTTTTTTTTTTTTTTTTTTTAATAAAATGACATTTTCTAAAAATGATTCCTAGCTAGATCGATTTATCGCCCCCGAAACCCCCTATATACTAAATTTCATGAAAATCGTTGGAGCCGATTCCGAGATTCCAATTATATATATATACAAGAATTGCTCAATTAAAGATATAAGATAAGATATTATGGCTAAGTAAAGGGTTATCCACAATCTCGTGGTACAGTGGCGAGTACCACTTCATGCAGTATCGCCCGCTTGATCACTTAAGTGCAGACATTTTTATGATCAACATAAAATTGTTGGGGGCACGGATGTGTGTGCACGGTTCATTATATATTTCTTATATTAATTTCATTAAAGTTATACTATACTCGTTAAATAATCCTAGTAAATAGTACGTCATGCATATTTCCATAGTATAATCTCTTACGACATTTTACTATGAGGGAATGCCGTTCATGTAGCAGAAGCGAGCTATTGGAGCCATACAATGTTTGCCCCTCAAGGTATAATTAAGAGAAAAGTTTAAAGAAATTGCCATCTTGACTGTAGCCCACAGTGTGTACTGAGGTACATACTTGCAAATGTGATGTATGCTCTCAAAAATATTAATGAATTAAAAAAAAGGCGACAATCACAACATAAATATTTTATTATTGCCACCATGCTTCAACAGATTTATAGAGAGTTAGAACCTATTAAATGTGAGGTAAGAGAACTAAGTGTCTCTTTGACATTTCATACACAGGAATTTGAAAAGTGCCAAGCGGAATATATGGACCTAAAAAATGTCACGAATGAATTAAAGAACGAGAACAATCAATTAAAATCCACAATAATGGATCTAACTCAACGACTTAATTACTTGGAGCAGAAGGCAAGAGCAAATAACCTGGAATTACAATGTTTACCGGAACATAAGCAGGAAAACCTATATTATACTGTCGTGAAACAGCTTGGTTTGGTGGTGGGATGTGAGATGAGGGAGGGCGATGTGCAACATTGCACACGTATAGCTAAACTTCAAACAAATACCACACGTCCTCGTTCAGTAGTCATCCAACTCAGCTCACCAAGAGTGCGGGACCAGTTGTTAGCTTTTTTTTTTTTTTTTTTTTCGGATGGATCTATGCTAATGGCCCGAAGGCCCTAATGCTTCAACGGATTGGTGTGAGCCCATTCGGCTCACTTTTGATTGGGGGGTTGCCCCCCGCCTACCGTGCAGTCTGCGACCACACGGCCTCCTGGCGTCGGTTGTGATAAGTTGTTAGCTTCAGTTATCCAATACAATAAAAAGAATTCCTCTAACAAGTTGAATAGTGCTGATCTCGGACTATCTGGCAATAAAACACCTGTTTATGTGGTTGAACACCTCTCCCCGGCCAATAAGGCTTTACATGCAGCTATATACAAGGCTTAAAGCAAAAGAAAAGAATTATAAGTACGTCTGGGTAAGAAACGGTAGAATATTATTCGTAAGGAAATCTGACAATACAAATCATATGCACATAAAAAATCTTGATAGCCTTAAGCAATTAAATTAAGTTTAAATATCCAGAATGACTGTATAAAGTACACATTAAACAAAATTCAATAGTCTAAAAATTTATTATCAGAATTGTCGGGGATTAAAAACTAAAACTCACAACCTGTCTAAAAATATCTGTTGCAATAATTATGATATAATAATTCTGTCGGAAACTTGGCTGAATAGTTCTGTACTGAGCAGTGAACTCTTCGACGACACGTACATAGTATATAGAAGAGATAGAAATAAATCGTACTTACAAAAGAGTATTGAAGGCGGTGGCGTATTGGTCGCGGTTAAAAAAGATATTAAATCCAAACGAGTTAAACAATGGGAAAGTGTGTGCGAGGATATTTGGGTAGTAATAGAAATGCCTCATACATGTACCTTTCGCCGGATAGTTATCTGCGGAGTATACCTGCCTCCCCCAATAAAGCGGACCTCGCTGGAGCTGTATATTAATAACTGTAATGCAATTATTGAACAAATAAGGGACTCGCATATTTTCATAGCAGGTGACTTTAATTTAGGTAAAATAAATTGGAAGTTGTCAAATTTAATTAACAATAGTAGATTAAATAGTACTGATCAAGTGATGATGGAATTTATTAACACCAATAACTTCATCAATGTAATTTTGTTGCAAATAATAAAAATTATATATTAGATTTAATATTGACTAGCCACCCTATGTGTAATGTATACGAATGCCATAGTCCGATTAGTAATGTTGATACATATCATCCTCCTCTGGATATCATTTTGTCCATAGCTAAGGATAAGCGGCTACAATATAACACTACATTAAAAACAAGACCTAATTTCCACACTACAAATTACTCACCAATGAGAAATCATCTTAATGACGTCGACTGGGTTCATTTATTTAGTATGCGGTACGTGGATGTAAACGAGATGGTAGACATATTCAATAATGTTATTAAGAATGCAAAAAACACCTACCCACTAAAATCTCAAAAAAACACAAATTTGCACCATGGTTCAACAACAACCTAATTAAAATTTTAAACGAAAAAAATAAAATAAGATTACGATTTCGTAAATTTTATATAAGAATCCCTTAGATGCTATAGAATTAAAACTGATCAGCAAGCGTTGCAATAAACTTTCTACTGACTGCTTTAACAACTACATAGAAAAACTGGAGGAGGGTATACAGTATAACCCAAAATTATTCTGGAATCACATAAAAGCAAGGCGTGGTGGATCCAGTGCATATCCATTTTTAATGACAGATGGCACCAAATCTACATCTGATGGTACAGAAATATGCCAGTTATTTGCCACATACTTCTCCTCTGTATACGACTCTAGTAGTAATGACAGGAATGACAGGAATGTGACTTATAAATCAGATTTCTTGAGATCAATGCAGAATTATAGTACTAATTTAACTATACCAAATATACGATTTGACGATGTATTGGAAAAATTAAAAAGTTTAGATGATAGAAAGGGTGCGGGCTCTGATGGCATTCCACCAATATTCATTAAGTCTTGTGCACTACAACTGGCCCTTCCCTTATATTTAATTTATAATAAGTCTTTGGACACTGAAATATTTGGAATTATTATTATAATTACTAATTATTTATTGAGAATGGCTAGAGTGGTTCCCATACATAAGTTGGACGACCGCGATTTGGTATCTAACTACAGACCAATATCCATCCTGTCATCATTCGCCAAAATTTTTGAGTCCTTAATCTGCCCATATGTACAAAACCATCTCAAACTATATATAAGCGATAGACAACATGGGTTTACTGCTTTACGATCTACTTGTTCCAATCTGGTCCCTTTCACTGATTTAATTATTAAAACAGTTGATAAGGGTCATCAAGCAGATGTCATCTATAGTGACTTTTGTAAAGCCTTTGACAGGGTTCACCACAAAATACTTATAGAAAAATTACAAGCTTATGGGATCTGTGGCATTTTCCTCGAGTGGGTACACTCTTATTTATCAGAACGAGCTTTTTTCGTAGTAGTCAACGGTTTCCAATCTAGTATGATAAGCATCTCTTCTGGAGTCCCACAAGGCTCAATTTTGGGTCCAATATTGTTTAACTACTTCATTAATGACATTCCAAACTGTTTCCAGTACTCTGAAGTATTTATGTATGCCGACGATCTCAAGTTTCTAAGAATTATCAAGTCCAAAGAGGATGTTCTTAATTTATAAAAGGATATCAACAGGCTCGTCGAATGGTGTGATAAAAATAGCATGCACTTAAACTCTAAAAAATATTACCACGTAAAATATACAAGAAAAAACAACGTCATAAAATCTGAATACTACATAAAAGAATATAAAATAAATGAAGTTGATACTATCCGGGACCTTGGGGTGATATACGATAGAAAATTAAGGCGAGGATGCAGACCACTACTTACCCCTCTGGGTGATGAGGTGTGGGGCGCCGCGTATGTGGTGGACGCGAGACTTTACGGCATTATGACAATGCGGGAATTTTGAATTTTATTACGTATGTCACTCGCCGGAACTATATAGAGCTGTTCATACTTACTATCATTTAATTTTATACCGATTTTGGTATTTACAGCTTGGCAAAAAAGAGTATGACGTGGTGACAGGTGGAACTAAATATTTTACTAAATGGAAACCTATGATGTTGACAATACTTGGCCGACAAATACTAGATTTTGAGTAAAGCTTAGTGTTTCACATTTATTTTTAACGATTTGATTAAATTATATTACTGATTTTCCATATTATGATGAAAGCTAAGGGAAAGTGGCGCCCTCATTTTTTCCATACTCTTTTTTGCCAAGCTGTATCTATACAGATAAAAAATTGGAGTGCCTGATTGTAATATTAAAATAACCGCTTTTTATTGAATGGATATATATCAAGGGCTTCATAACAAAGGAGCGTATACAAAAGTACAGTTTTACAGGAAAGACAAAATAATGAATAAAACAAAACTAGTTGATTGTATAAGGCTGATATTTGGCATTCTTTTTCGACATAACTTACCGTCTGGTAAGACTTTTCAGATTATAGCACGCATAGTTTTTGATAAACGGTAAGTACGCCTCTTTCTTTCAACGCAATTTTGGCAACATCTACTATATAGTAAAAAAATTGATACTAATTTTGGGGCGTACAAAAGAGAATATTGTTTTATTGTGATGAATAAGTAATTTCTTATTAAAGTACTGTATTCAATTTATAACTATTTTACAAACATTAAGACACTTACTCCAGAGCTGTAATTATTTTATTAAAATCTAATATAATTTCTGTACGCCCTTTTGTTACTACTAAAAATATGTTGAATATCTTAAAACAACAGGCGTAGAAACAAGACATTAATTCAGGGTTAGCTTTGATTCCATAATTTTAAGAACTTTCTAATTGTGTATAGCTTTCATACTTAAACCACTCAGTCTCTAAGCTATTAAAAGTATATTATTGTTAAAACATAACGTTATTTGTTTTAATTTATTAAAAGCAACGTCAGCCTCGTTTGCTTTTAATATCACTTTTTTTACTTGTTAAAATCGCTAAAAAATCGCTCCTGAAAACGATACGAAAATGAAACTAAAAAACAAGGTACTTATGAATATGTAATAGTTGGTGAATAACGTTTTTGTAAAACCTATTTGATGTCAATAATTTAGTTTCACCTTCGTGTACGATGCCATTAAGTTTGCATCATCATCTTTATTGTCACACTCTGGGATAACGTGGCTGTGTGGCGATGGAACACATTGATTTGTGAAACCCTTTTTGTGTAGATGTCGTAAAATAGAGTCTGTCCAGTCCTTTTGCCATTTTCCAGTAGCCCATAATAATAATAATAATATGCTGGGACAACTCACACACGCCCATCTGATCCCAAACTAGATCTGCCTTGATGATACAATGAAAAAATGATGAACAAATGATAAATACTGATATATTTTTAAATACATATTATAGATAAATTACACCCAGACACAGAACAAATTATCATGTTCATTACACAAACATTTGTCCGGTGTGGGGATTGAATCCACGACCTTCTGGTTTAGCAATCAGGATCACTAACAAGACTAACAGGCCATCTTTGCTACAAATTACGTGGAGCCCATCTATGCCAGATTCACCTAGAAATTTGAAAACTTTGCCGTTATTGCATCAGAATCTGATGTTTTCCTCATTTTAAGGGAGTTGAGAGCAGCATATACATTGGATCGCAGAGTTTTAGACTCCAGCAGTTCTAAATTATCCCAATCACATACATAGGGTACACTACGTCAACCATCGTATTGCTTTTGTACAACTCTTCACAATAGCTTCTTTCAGCGATTTATTCTTATAGATGAAGAGACCATTAATGTTATTAGCCGTGTTTTAGGCTTAAATTCTTTAGTAAGTAAATAAACTTTCCTAAATAGGTCTGCAATTTGGTACTTTAAGTGTTTTTCAATTTCTGAGCAAGTACTTACTGTATATTTGTCTTTATCAATTCTGAACCATTAAGCAATGGTTTGGCATAACACTTTTCATACTCTTTGCCTACCTCTGAATCTTTTAGTCCTTTGACTTTAAATTCCTTTCGTCTACGCTTCAGTTACAAGGTTTAGTCTGAGATCAGGTATATCATTCCTATTCTTCTGTATATTCACTAAGGTGTCACTGATTAGGAGCTTCAAGCTGTTACAATTAGAGTCAGCAGTCACGAAATTCAAGGTTTCTGCGTACTTCAGTTTGTTTTCCATTGTACCAAAGTGATTTTTCTGAATGCGGTATTTCATCTGAAGTATTAAACTTCAAACTGAAATAGGAATGCCAGTTGCTAATTTTATTTTAAAATATAGTGAGTATTTTCCCAACAACACTTATTGTAAATGTAAAATTTTGATTGTATGTCTGTTTCCTTTCAATAGAATCCTCATAAACGACACCTCATTTACGAAAATCACTAAAGCCGTTCAGTCAGCAGGAGGGGCTATAAACGTACTTACCTACACAAATTCACCCGAATAACATTACCCTCCTTTCTTTTGGCACAGTCGATTAAAAAGGAATCTGTTTGATTACCTAATAGTAGCAAAAATATAAATTCAAAAAATATCGGTTACCGGTATCAAAATTAACTGCTTCATATACATCCTGATTCCGTGTTATGGTATGTTATATAAAAAAACAGTTAACTTTAATATAATATACGAGTATATATATAATAAAATACTTTTTCATAAATCTCTTTTTGACTGATCTCCTTCTCGATGTTGAAATTGAGATCTTACTCTTCGTTTTATTGTTTTTGTTTGCCATTTTTGTTTAAAACACGTAAAGAAAAATTTGACACAGATCCGACCGTGACAGCGGCTAAACCGCGACTGCGGAGACGCGGGCGGCACGGTATTGCATCGGCCCGCCCGAAACAGTTGTTGTTTTTATGGTTTTTTAAGTTTTGGTACCGAAAAAGTAAAATAAATTAAATTTGAATAAACATAGGTTACGTAGGTTGAAATGAAGAAAATTATGATATAAATTTCAAATTTAAAAGAAATATTTTTTCCTACAAATGTGTACAGGCTTTGCTTAAATTTATGCTATGTTTGGGATTTTTTATGATCGAGTCAAGTTAATCTAATCGTGTAATGAACTTACAAGGGATCTAAAGGTAATATCCTTGAATATAACATATCTTTTTTCCAGGCTGATAAATTACGCGGGAATAATTTTCCAAATTTTTTTTGCCAAGCGCTTCTCACTGTGTATTTGTCAATATACCGCCTTAACGCTTATACCGCATCTAGAGAATATCATTGGCCGGGCATCTAAGATGTTGGGTTTTGTACTCAGAAACTGTAAAATCTTTCGACAAAGCAAAACCAAGATATTTCTCTATTACAGTCTGGTGCGGAGTATACTTGAATACAACAGCGTTGTTTGGAAACCACATTACGCCACACTGCTTACGCATACAAAGAATCCAGAAACGTTTTCTGTGGAACCTTGCGTTCTCAACTGGAGTGGCAAAAACAATTCCTTCCTACAACCGTAGACTGAAATACTTTGCAATGAACAGTCTGGAGGAGCGCAGGCGATTGATGGACATAGTGTTCGCAAGCAAAATTATTCAAGGTTGCATTGACTCCCCACAATTACTAGCTCTGTTCAACTTTCGTGCCCCCAAACAACTGCCACGCAATCCCACAACTCCACTTTGCCCTCCTTTAAGTAGAACAGTATTGGGCACTAATTCCCCATGTGTCAGAATGTGTAATATATTTCGAACCGCACTACAAAATTAAATACATATTGGAAAAACACTTTCGTGACCATCGCCAGTGACATCCAAAGTACACACACATGCACACACACACGCGCACGCACACACACGCCCACGCGCATACAAACGCACACACTCAAGTACTCACAAACTAGTGGTAATGAACAAAAAACCGATCCCAAGAACAAGAACAGAACAACAAACACACACGCACACACACACGCCAGAACATACAAACATATTATGCACACACTCACTCTCACGCACATAATATACACACAATACTAACCTGGACACAACAAAATGGATATATGTATGTACATACATATATACATATAAAGTTATAGCATTGCAAAAAAAAATACATCTATATTATATTATGTATGTCTTTATAACACTACAATAATCTTTTACTAATTTGTTATAACTACTATGTCTTGTTGTGATTTAACTGATCATGTGGTGTTTGCCTATAAGTGATTGATGCACTGTAAACTGTAAAAAATCTATGTAAAAAAACAAATGTATCTGTGTTATCAATTGTTGGTAAAATAATAAATAAATAAATACAAGGAACAAACATAAGGGACTTCATAAAGTAAGTAATTCTTTTATGGGACAATGTATACGTTTTTACAATAGGATCCCAGAAAACATTTAAAATCTTTCCATTAATAAATTAAAGGCTATTACGAAATAAATGATTTCATTGTACCACATCTATAAGACAAGGGAATAAGACATTCACTTGTCAAGGTTTCACAATATGATGTATGTACAAACTATATGTTTTATGTTAATGACCAAAGTGCAACCATCTTTTTACTGACTACTTTTTTGACGTATTTCAAGTGTACAAGTTGTTACCTACGAAATAAAGATATTGTTATTTGATATAATAGTTGTTGGCAAGTATTTATTTAGGGCATAAGTACTTTATTTACATAACACTAGACACCACGGCTCACGACCCGCGCCGAGACGCGGCTGCAGCTGCAATCCGAACGCTACCTTTATCATGAATACACGTTTACACAACATCGTATTTGACACAAACTACACCTCTGATCTCCGAAAGACGTCTCACGGTCGCACTCAGAATTGTTCATTAAATTTATATAATTTTAATGCGAGAAATTCTCATTAAATATTTTTTTGTTTCAGGTAATATAGTCGTCGTATACACTTCGGTACATACAATAATGTAATAGTGTGGTTCCGGCCACACGGTAAGACTTACGCCGAACGACTGGACAACAGGATTACGAGAACACGAGATGGCTTTGCAAGTATTGATAACTGTATATTCCTAACTTGTACAGCAAAGGATCTCATAGAGGATAGTGATCCGAAAAAGATTTTTTTGCGTTCATTTTATTATTATACTCATCTTAAATAATTTCTAAATTAATTAATAGCCATCCATATACAAACATATGAACAAGCACACGTTTAAGGTTATAGCGAGTGATCCACTCCAACTTAACGATGTATTACATGAATAACTCTCATAACATAAGAGCTCTTTCGTGATAATTATTTAAGTATACCCGCCGCCGCCGCCGCTGATTACCTCAAAAGACTTCCTCGACACAACAGTCGAGGAGGGAGCTTTCGTGGTATTTTATAAATATCGTCGTATCCTACGAATAAAGGCGTAATTACAAATGAGCAACTTTTCAGGAAGAGGTTTTTTGTGTTTTATTTAAATACTAATTGACAGTTTTGAAATATTAACATTTAATATATATGTAAAGACTTCTAGGTTTATTCTTAAATTGATTATCAGGCTTATAGTTCCATATTTATAGTAAATTTGTCCCTTAAATCTTTATTCGCGGGAATATAAGAGGTAATATTAGACATAATTGACATTATGCCCTTTTTCTTCGGAATATGCAGGGTCGTAATAGCACTAAGGGCTTTTCTAATATATATCTAAGAAACATCTTTAAATAATCCTTAAGATTTTTAAGACTTTAGTAGTATGGTATAGTATGTATGTACCGGAAACTTTGAGTTTTAATGTGATCCACTTCCCACAGATAGATTTATATCGGAGATTTTATTTTTTTCCTGTTATTACATCTCCTGTGACCCCCCATGGGAACTCGTTGAGAAGGTTCTTGCCGAGACGCACTCCTATGTCTCAGAAAGGAGGGATCTTGTCGAGTACCTTAACGTTGGGCGGGATCCTACGGGTTCGCCGAATACCTCCGCTCGGGGGTGAGGGGAGGATCTGGTGCCACCGCGGGCAACGAAAATGGGTGCGTAGGAAGCACTACTTAATGCGCCTTCAATAACGCCCCTGTGCTTCTGGCCAGCTTGTCCCTGATGTGATCCTGGAGATAGGGGACCCTCAAAAAGCGGCTGAAGGCACTTGCAGGTGGTTTAGTGGGGAAGATCATTTCTTAGTCCGAGTCCCATAGGTCTAGGAGCCTTAAATAAAATAATAAAAATAAAAAAACCTTATATTTCTTACTAAATATTATTTTTTCAAAAAAAAACATGCTTACTATTTATTACTACTTATATTAATACTACAAATTTTAACACAAACTTATTTAACTAACAAGAACCCCTCGTTAATCGAGGGTCAAGGCCTCCTCTAGAGATTTCTAAGTTTCTTTATTTTTTGCTGTGTTCATCCACTGTTTGGCAGCAACTCTTATTATGTCATCTGTCCACCGGGCAAGTTGGTCTACCTTTCTTTGAGTCTTTTGAGTGAGTCCATCGGTTATCTGCCAGCCGAGCTATATGTCCAGCCCAGCGCCACTTTAATTTCTTACATTGACACAGAGCATCAGTAAGTAGGAGCCTTACCCGAGGTAAATCTGGATCATGCGAAAGAATTAAACTGCATTAAAAAAGAAAAGCCCGGTTCTTTATTACCAGCCATAGGAAAGTTATTAAAAATACTAGGAGATGGGACAGTGAAACTAAAACCAGGACTATCTAAAACGATAGACGAGCCGGGTAGACGATGGGACTCCCAACTATTGAAGTTTTGGATGCAGCTCCATGCTACAGTGGCTCACTTAAACTACATTGAAGAACCTTGGTACTGATAAATATGGATGTAAAAAAATCATTTGAATAAAATTATTTAAATTTGAATTAAAACTTTCATTCGTTTCATAAAAATATTCATTCACATCTTCAATTAGCTGATTTTCTGATACAGATAACAGAGCTAGAGTGATCTAAAATTTGGAAAGCCATGACATTGACGGTATCAGCAGATAAGTTTGGAAGTAAAGTTTTGTATTCAGTAGGTAAAGGCCATTCGGATCTGTAATATATTCGGATTTGGATCTATAGGCATAGATAATAGGCTGTAAACTTGACACTTCAACATCATACTAATCAGTAGTAGTAATTTCGCATCCTCAGCAAGTAAAATACTTTCAGGTGTGGCATGACTCTCTCGTTCTGCTTCGTCAGGAACAACTATATCATCTCCTACAATTCTACGTTTTATCGAAAGTTCAGGTGTTTGTTATGAGTTTTCAGGTGATCATATAATTACAGGATTATTATTTACGAATATATGTATATTCGTAAATAATAATAGTACCTAATAGCGAAGGTATAGTACCTAATTTTAAAAACAGCGTTCAAGTTTCAGTTAGATACTACATTTTTATCATTAGTTTGCAGTAATACGTTGTTAGGTCAAATATTTAAAGAATATTATTTAACTTAATGCAACTATTATAATATACGTTTATCAAGCACTATATTCTGAAAGTTCACGATTTTTTCCCGATTTTTTTGTTTGATACTTCTGGTCAAAAAATGGGTAAAATGGCTAAATTTGCATTTACTACGTATACTTACACTACATACCTACTAAGATCATTTGCTAAATGTTCCATATTTTGTTGCCTATTGGCGCCGGGAATATAGTTTTATGGTAGCTGAAAATAAATTTATATTTTTTTTTATAAAAACGTTACGTCATCATTTTTTACCAAAGACGTCTTTCCCTATGTTAAAAAGCCACATCCGCCATAAAGGCATTTTATTAGAAGTTTGAAAACCTAGTCTAAAATATGTTTTCATCATTTATTTTATATTATCTGGGATCATTAATATGAGAACAGTATAATATGGTAGCAAGTTCATACATACAAATTGTATTAAGTACCGAAAAATCAATAAATAAAAAGTGTACCTAGAATAAGGACACAAAAGCAATTAGGGCTCCACCTCTTCTCTATTATAACCAATTTGACAAGTCCGTGGTATAAAGCCACTAAAGCAATAGTGGCCCTTTTCGACGGAGTTAAGCAAAACACACTGAGTGCTGCACTGAATAACAAATGAATCAATTTATTTAACCATTTGGACTAAATAACTGCTTAATCTCAATAACATACGATATTACTTGCATATTATTTATTTTCATCAATTGTATATACATAACATAAAATAGTCATTGAATATATTGGTAAAATAAATGAATTTTTAACACTAGAATGTGTAACTTATTTGTACTTACTTTGTCTATTATTTTTTTAAGTTTTACGGGTTAATTTGGTTTTAGACACTGCCATGTCTACTAATTGGTATCCTAGTTTATTCATTTTGCTTTGTTTTGCGTTAATATTTAAGTGGTGCGAGCGAAATTACAATACGTACGCACAACACGTTCACACGGCGAAAAGTGGAGGTATGGCGCTTGCGACCCGCTCCGCCTCCTGAAACACTTCTAGAAAATAGTCACCATGGCCATTGTTGCCGTTTTCAACGGACGATTCGAGCGTCAACAATTGTGTTATTTTAAAAGGCTTTTTTCTTGCTGATAAAATATTTTTCTTCGTGGTTTTTTTAATGAAAGTTATGTAAAATAGAGTGTAGATTTCAAATCGGCAATAATAATAAAAAGCCACTGTGGCTCTTGGGGCTCTTTTCGTAGGATACGACAATATGTCTCCAACATGTACAAAAGCGACATTTATTTTAATTACTTGGAACGAGCATTGCTTTTAACGTGAAGAAGAAAGGTCGAGGTGAGCTTCAATTAGTTCACAGTATGTGCGACTAGCTACGGTAGGCCCACCAAGGTTCAAGCCTTGTCGTGACAGTGGGGCTCAGTAGCTTAGGGCGAAGCGAATTAAGCCAAGGGGGTTCTTTGTACCCCTCTTATAAGAAGACGGGTCAAAAGAGCAGGGGGGCAAGGGGCGAGGACGGGAACCTCACCCCATTGTACGTTGGGAGGTGTTGTTCTGTGGTGCGGAACAATCCCTTTGTGAAGGTGGCGTCGGTCCTCTGAGGGACTGACTAGCCGTCGAGGTGCCCTGTTTGCTTAACAGATCCCGGGCACCTCACCAAAGGCGGCATTGGTGGCACTCGCCCGATTTTAGTGAGTAGAGCTGCGTTCACTTAGCAGCTTTTGGGCGCAGCGAGTCCCACCTACCCGCCTGAGGAGACCCACTCCCCCGGGGGGATGCCTCAGAGCATTTCCTGGCGTTAACGAAGAAAAAAAAACTACGCAATAGCTACGTACTAATAGTTGTAGTAGTAGTAATAAATAAATTAATAAAATACTTTAATTCAATAGTGTAGATTTTACATTCTTACATTCATTTCTTAACCACGTATAGATAACTTGATAAAACTCAGCAGAACTAAGTAAGTCTGAGTAAAACTCGACAAAACTCAGCAAAACTGTCACGTACTCCATGCTGTCCGACAGAGCACAGTAAACCCTCGCTCAAGCACTCGCGAGATATTTACGATAATGATACAGTCAGTATTAAGAGACCACACCACAATATTCCATTTTATTTTCTTAGCGAAAGTTTCGTTAAAGATGTTTGTTTGTTACGGGACGTCACATAACGTAACTTAAGGGTACGTGTTCCAGATCGTGTGATCATCGCTATGTTAAGGCGACGCATTGTAGAATACCTTTATTCTAAAGCCGGACATGCGACATTTAATATATATAAGGTATATCACAAATATATAAAAATTATACATAAACACGTGTAACACATCGTATATTATACGCGTAAAATTAGGAATAAATATAAAAAATAAATACACACTCGTATTAATTGTCAACTATATTACCTCCACAAGGCGACAGACTAACCTAACCCCTTTCTCTTTTTTTTTCTTTAACGCCGGCGAGTGCCACCAATTCTACCTTTGGTGAGGTGCCCCGGACCTAATAAACAAACAGGGCACCTCGACGGCTAGTCAGTCCCGCAAGGAACCGACGCCACCTCCACAGAGGGGTTGTCCATCACCACAGAACAACCGCTCCCACTGTCGGGACAGTACAATAGGGTGAGGTTCCCATCCTCGCCCCTTGCCCCCTGCTCTTTTATTCCCTCTTCTTATAACCGGGGTACAAAGAGCCCTCTCGGCTCAATTAGCTTCGCCCAAGGTGCTGGGTCCACCCTAGGCTACTGAGCCCCACCGCCACGACAAGGCCTGAACCATGGTGGGGAGACAAACCTAACCCCTGCATCAGCCAGTCGTCATTACAATTTAAAAACACATGTACCGCACACAACCTGTTATAGAGTGGCTTTAATGACGACAATACACGAGCGGGTCATGTCGGTGTAATAGCCACTAATAAACGCTCTGGAATGCAAATAGCAACGATCGGGTCGATCGTATCGTGTTGAGTCTACTCGGCTCCCGTCGGTTACGCTCGGCATGACTCGTGTATACTGTGTTCGGCTCCCATCGGTTATACTCGGCTTGGCTCGTGGCGACTCTGCTTAGTTCAAAATCATTTTATTTTATTCAAAATAGTACCAATACAGTATCTTTTTGAACGTCAATTGAATCTATCACCGGTTCCAAGACAAGCCCACTGAGAAATAATACGATCGTGTCAACTTTGCTCTTGCTGCATGCTGCTTGGCTCATGCCGACTATGCTTGGCTCTCGCTGGCCATGATCGGCTCGGCTCGTGTCGACTCGCATTCTGCATAATATCGTTCCTTATGCAAATGCGCTAGTATAAACCACTCCGCTGCCATTAATTCAATGAGATGTTAGCGTTCGTTCGGCGACAACAATGTCGAAGTGATTCATACCGCCGTTTGTATAACAATGGATTTTGAATTAGAATTATTTCATTTTGTATTGATATAACTCACTAAAACTGTGTAATGACGCTTGAAAAATGATTTACCGGTAAAAGAGATGTAGTTAGTCCTGCATAGGTATCGCCATACATACTTATGATCGTGTGGCAGTTGGCGCCTTGCTGTGTTACGACAATCAAAGCATCCTTTGATTGTCGTAACAAAAAAAAGAACACGTCTCAGTCATACTATCAAGTCACCGCTTGGATAATTTTCTTGGATCTTTTTATTCTTTTGTAACGGCAAATGCTTTTAGGCCTCCCGCGGGGGAGCACTACCGGTGGGAGGGAAGCGCTGTGCCGCGCTCCCGGCTGCATGGGTTCTTGCTTGTTTGTTTCTCCCGTGAAACAGCTTTGCTGTGTTTCGGAGAGAAGGGCAAGATAGGCAGTGTAATTACTGGCACCGTGACTTAACATCTTATGTCTCAGGATAGGCAACAAATAAATGAGTTGCCTGGGCTCGTTCCAGGTATACTAGTTTATGTTCATGGGCGACGTCGACCACTTAACATCAGGTGGCACGTCGTAGTTTGCCTATCCAAGTAACATAAAAAAAGAGCAACAGGCCACCTCGACGGCCAGTCATTCACCCGAGGGACCGACGCCATCTCATCACAGAGGGGTTGTCCCGCGCCACAGAACAACAACAGGTGGGAGGGCCACCTTCGGGACAGTGGAATGGGGTGAAGTTCCTATCCACGCCCCTGGTCCCCCTGATCTTTTGTTCCCTCTTCTTATAAGAAGGGTACCAAGAGTAGCTCCCTCGGTTCAATTGGCTTCGCCCAAGGTGCTGGGTTTACCTTAGGTCACTGAGCCCCACCGCCACGTTAAGGCTTGAACCATGGTGGTAAGTTTCTTCGACCTGGCAGACATGTATCCATGAATTCGTAGATTACATAAATTAAAACCCACTTTTTATTTCAATGATTAAAAAAATGTAATGCTAATAAAACCTGAAACATCAGATACAAACACGACCTTTTGCGGTATAAGTATGTTATATTTTAAATCCTTACTCAAGTCAGGTCACCAGTAGACGCTCATTAATTTCATGGCGAGGAATTATGATCGTGTCTGAGGAGCGCCCTGAAGTACCTGCGGTATTTACCTCGTGCCCCCAGACGTGCGTGACTCCATAGTATTTGACCTCACGATTTACTCTCGCTGTTCACAAAGGTATTCTTAAAATATTTTCTGTAATTTATTTAATAAAAATGTTTAGTCACGGTCGTGTTGTCTCACGCAGGCCCAGCTGATGTAATCTTGACCAATTCTAAAGTGCAAAATATAAAAAAATATATTATCTATAATTAATAACTGAGTTCATATTAATGATTCAGTACCCGGATGACCGAACCGATGAACCGATGAACCGATCTATGCTCGGTTTTTTTTAAAAATAAAATGACATTTTCTAAAAATGATTCCTAGCTAGATCGATTTATCGCCCCCGAAACCCCCCTATATACTAAATTTCATGAAAATCGTTGGAGCCGATTCCGAGATTCCAATTATATATATATATATATATATATACAAGAATTGCTCATTTAAAGATATAAGATTTGATTATTATAATGAATCAATTAAAACTTTATTCATAAAAACCGCATAAATAATTAATTTACATACACACCTGCACCCTGCTTCGTCGTAGGTGGGTAAAACCGTTAGGCTAATTATTCACTTGTGGAGCTCCAAGTCCCGGCACGAGTCAGGTACGTGGAGATTTGCGATCCCATTCATGACGCAAGTACAATCCAGGTAAAAGCTCATCGCGGATCCGGAACGCTAATAGTCTCGCCCGCCCCGCGTTGTGCCGTCCGCCCCGTGCAGCCCGCCCTGAGCCGCCCGCCCTGAGCCGCCCGCCCTGTACGCCAGGTCCATTAAGGAATTAACTGGTTCATACGAATCGCGGCTCGGCGATAACTCGCGTGTCATTATTTTTTATCTACCCATGTTAACGCGCTGTATAACGGTTAAGTCTCAACGCCCTATTGCCTCTTGTATTATTTTCCAATTTAACGTAATATGTTGTAATTATTTAACTGCATATTCATTCAATATTTGAATTTAATTAAAAGGATTACCGTAAAGTTGATCTTTTTAATATAATATTTGTCAATAATGTCACAAACTTTAAAACTCTGTTGGTCCATACTAAAGCAAACCAGCACAAAAGCTACCTGACAGTAAATGGTCAACGTTTTGTCTCAGAATACAGACCCAAGACCAGCCCATACGGTACTAGACCCTACACTAGAATCGTCCATGCGTCACCAACCTCGAAACACAAGTTGGCAAGCCTTTGTGCGAGTAAGTCTATATGCCAGTAAGTCTTTGTGTCAGTAAGTCTATGTGCCAGTAAATCTTTTGTGCCCGTAAGACTTTGTACCAGTAAGTCTTTGTGCCAGTAAGTTGTTGTGCCAGTAAGTCGCAAGGTAAAAGTCATCGTCACGCGTGTGACCGCTGCTAACTACCCGCCTTACGCGACTTGCTCTGTCCCATCCGTCAGCAAACGCTCAGCGCTGACTAATCCACCGCCACTCGCGTCACGCTGCCCGTCACGCACCGTGTCACGCTGCACGTTACGCATGGTGTCACGCTCGCGGTCACGCAAGCAGTCACGCACGCCATGCAACAGCCCGTCACGGGGCGCAAATTAAAGTTGACAATTGGTGGTTCCACGATGAGCGATACCCGCCCGCGCGACGTCTGCCACAACAATGAAGCCCAGGCGACGGTAATGAACTATTAATTAGCGGCACAGCCTGTCGGGGAACATTCTTGTGCTGAAATAAAAATTGTCATATTAGTTATGTATGGCTGTTATAAGATATAGGAGTAGAACAATAGAACAAGTGTTCTTGTTAATTGATTGTTATGTAGTACAGATGTAGAGCGAGACGGAACGACGACGGTCTAGTGGGTATGGGCTCGGTGATCGGTCTTTTGAGTGAGAGGTCCGGGTTCGATCCGGGCTCCTGTGATGTCTAGAAATGGGTTTTTCTAAATTTCTACGTGCACCTGCACAAGAGACCATTGCTTGCTCACCGGTGATGGAAACATCGTCAGGAAGGGTGAAGTTCACCAAGACTTTCCTCACCTGATTTCAAGGACTGCGCCCCGCAGCAGTGGGACATATTATAAGGGTTGATATTATATATATATATATATATATATATATATATATATATATATATATATATATATATATACAGATGTAGAGAGACAGAGTTTATGAACAGCTTCTTGAGATATTTCAAGGACTGCGCCCCGCAGCAGTGGGACATATTATAAGGGTTGATATTATATATATATATATATATATATATATATACAGATGTAGAGAGACAGAGTTTATGAACAGCTTCTTGAGATATTTCAAGGACTGCGCCCCGCAGCAGTGGGACATATTATATATATATATATATATATATATATATATATATATATATATATATATATATATATATATACAGATGTAGAGAGACAGAGTTTATGAACAGCTTCTTGAGATATTTCTTTTATGTTAGTTGGTTAGTGGTTGACGTCGCACATAGCCTTGTTAACCTGGAACTAGCCCAGGCATATTATTTATCTGTCAGTGCCTCGCTGCCAGTAACACAGTAAAGTTACCTATCTCGTCCTTCTCTCCAAACCACAGAAAAGCTGTTTCACGGGAGAAATAAGCAAGATGGCGGTACCCATGCTGTCAGGAGCACGGCACAGGGCACCCCTCCCACCGGTAAAGAGAGAATGAAATTTCCGAATATACTTTGTTAAAAGGATGAAGGGAACTCATCAGATTAAATCAAATATCATGAAAGAATGTGACTTTACCATCGTCACTTAAAAGCCCTACTCATACCGTCGTGTAAACCTTCTAATTTTGTCGCTAATTACTCCTCGCTGATCACTTACTACCAGGTGATCCTGAATGAATATTACAAAGTATAAAGATTAACATTTTACAACAATTTACCGTGAATATGAAATCCAAAATTATAATATACTACGTTGCATTCAAGAACTTGCACGGAATTATAATGGAGACGAGTTTTACGCCTCGTTCCGTCCCCCGTCCACATACTAGCAGGTGATGTGTCATCGCAGGTGACGGTGGGAGGACGCGGGGTGGGGGTAAAGACCGGCCACCGCTGACCCATCGTCGCCAGCGACCCCAACTTAGTGAGAGGTCACCGGACACTCACATTACCTGATACCGGCCCGTGATGAACACCGGGGCAGGCGACATCATACGCCCGGCTACAAGCAGGGATATGACGCGGGTGACGGACTGACCACCAACAGGTGGTCAGTCCGTGTTGAGGGCCTCCACCAGGTCTTGTTTTATCGCTTGTTCTTTGTGACGTACGCGACTGTGAAGCCAGGATTAGCAGCAGTAGAGACTGTTAGGCATGGTTTCAAGGATCCCATGAAAAGACAAAAGAGTTCAGAACAGAAGTAAATCAGTTCAGAGGTCAATGAATCAATCTTTTATTCAAAATAGTATCACAACAAGTCTCTTTTTGAACGCGAATTTATTCTACCGGTGGTCCCAAGGCAATCCCACTGAGAAGAATCGGCGAAACAAACTCAGTGGACTTTTCAAACATTTTATACTTAACAAATTTTACATGTTGTTATCCTAAAATGCCTGGGAGTAACGCCCTATTCCCATAAAACCTTTTACTTTATAATATCCTTTATCACACCAACGCTCTTTAATAATTTTTTAAAATTGTGTAACTTAGTAGTAAAAAGGCTTAGACATTTTCTGGGATCCTATTGTATGGTTATATAGTTGCCTTTCAGAAAGGGGAACCAATTAAATAATCCCTGGTCACTGTGATCGTAGACTCTTTGGCCTGCAACGCTGAGGTATTTACAACGGAGCATAAGGTGAAGAAGTTATTGTCTATAGGTACATTAAAGAAGAAAGATTTGATTGTTCGTTTGTTTGCATTGAATAGGCTCCGAAACTACTAGATCGTTTCGAAAAACTTTCTTACATATTTCTTACATATTTTTATTCTTTACATATAGAAATCCACATCGGCGACTAAAATAAGACTTTTTTTTTAGAAGAGGCGGCAAACGTACAGTCGTTTTACTATAAAATAACTATAAAATGCAAATCGGTTACCTTAGATCCGTATAATATATAGGAAAAGGATTGTTCTGTTTTTTTATATATTATATTATAATATTATATTATTATATTATAATATTTGGCTGCTCCTTAATACGTAGACAGTAAAGTTTTCCAGCGGAATTACGGATATATGGGATCTTTGCGACTGCTTTTTTTCAGATGAACGGCTCATACGTTTTAGGACGGGTAAAACCGCGGTACAAGCTAGTGAGTCATAATATAAGGCATATGTATGATTAAACTTAGATTGATGAAACAATCGGCCGTCACGCCGTCTCTCCTTGAATATTCAGCGCGACTCGAGCAAGGGAGTCATTACTCTTCATAATTGCTCCGCGAGTGATTTATTCATATCCTGATAATTCAAGTGCGTATGAATTCAGTGCTGATTCGGTTTATATAATGTCGGTGATATAAGGGCGCGTTTTAAGGAAACGATGGGTGAATGATATAAATATACTCGGTGTGACGGTTCTATGCAGAGCGAGTCAACTCACCTTCCCAGGGTATTTTTTCAGGTAGAAATATTTATAAGCTCAGACTTCCATAATGTAAGGTTGAATGGTATAAGTATATTATATAAGTATAGGATAGGTCAACACGTGTTGCCCACCATGGTTCAGGCCTTGACGTGGCTCAGTAGCCTAGGGTGTGCCCAGCACCTTGGGCTAGCTGTCGAGGTGCCCTGTTTACTCATTAGATCCGGAGCACCTCACCAAAGGCGGCATTGGTGGCACTCACCAGTCCCACATACCCGCGTGGGGATTCCCCTCCCCCGCGGGATGCCTCGGAGCATTTCCCGGCGTTAAAGAAGAAAAAAAAGTTCAATAAGTGTTGAAAGAAGTCAGTTATTAACAATGCTTATGTGATTCGCTCTTAAAAACATCTAACTTATTGGTTTATTCCCATAGAACTCAACTAGAGCCCACCAAATTATCAACAATTACTGTAATAACTAATTTTTGCAGTTATTTAAGATATTGTTTACAAACATGACTTTATCTTGTATAAATATTGGAAGTGTCCTACGAATTCGCTGTCGAGTCAGCTCTGGTAATTCGGTAAAAGTATGACATATCTTGCGCGGGTGTTTGAAGTGACAGCTCTATGTATCTATTGTGTTCTAGAGAGAGCCAGTGTTAATTATATACCTAAATAAGTTATTAGCCCAAAGTAATTTTTGTGAAATATAATAAATGTATCTGCGTATTTCTCTCGTAGGTTTTGTGGTCGTTAGCTTCTCGCCGGGGACACGACCCGGTGAGTCCTAAAACTATCGACAACAGGTTGCCTGAAAAACCATATAAATATTATGACACGCTTTTTATTCGCTTCACCTGTATGTTTGTTTGTTCCCAACGACTTGATTTGAACCTACTTTAAAACATCAGATTATATTGAAACTGCACACTTTTTAAGGAGCGATGACAATACAATAATATTATAATAAGTTAGTTCCAATATTCTGATCAGGATAATCAGGATAGCTGCACATCCAAGTACGAGGGCGGCACTGAAAATTTCGGGAATCAAGGAAGTGACACAACATTACTATTTAAAAATGTATTTATTGCTTTTCGAAGTATTCTCCGCGAAAATTGACACATTTTTCCATACGATAGAACCAATCATTGAAGTAACCATTCCATTCGGAAGTTGGGGTCTCCAAAATGGCCGTTTTGTAGGCGTCCACAGCTTCTTCAGGCGATGAAAATCTCTGACCACGCAATTTATTCTTTATTTTAGGGAAAGTATAGAAATAATTAGGGCTTAGGTCGGGGCTGTATGGCGGATGGTCTAATAATTCTATGTTTTCTTGCTCTAAAAACTCTTTTGTTCTGTGCGCGGTGTGAGAACTCGCATTGTCGTGATGGAGGATGATGCGGCGGTTGCAGTTCTCTTTACGGAGTTCAGAAACGACCTGTGGCAAACAAATGCTAGCATACCATTCTGCATTAACCGTTCTTTGTCCCTCAAGAGGAATAGTCGCAACATGGCCGGTTTTGGAGACAAACGTGGCCACCATTTTTTGCAACACTCCGTGAACGATCAATTTTTGTTGGCTTTAACTCATTTTCGAACACCCAAACTCGTGACTGGTTTTTTGTTTCGGGTTCGTACGCATATATCCAGCATTCGTCACGATACGATGTTGTATACAGCATTTGAGGATCCTGCGTGGAACCTATCGAGAGTTCAGACGCACCAAGTAACGCGAGCCGCTTTTTGATCTTCACAGAGCAAATGCGGTATCCATCGGGAAAACAACTTTTTTACACCTAATTGTTCATGCAAGATTATTTGTATTTAACTCATGCCAGTGTCTAAAGTTGCCTGAATTTCGCAGTATGTCACATGTCGATCTTCCTCAATCAGCTTACGCACAGCATCAACGTTTTCTTGGGTGACTGCAGTTTTTGGACGATCTTGACGGGGATCATCACTGAGCTTGACACGTCCACGTTGAAATTCAGCAAATCAGCGATAAATTGTGGTTCTGGATGGGGCTTCAT
Source organism: Helleia helle (assembly GCA_963853865.1). Lineage (NCBI taxonomy): Eukaryota > Metazoa > Arthropoda > Insecta > Lepidoptera > Lycaenidae > Helleia > Helleia helle. Next base: position 20,697,189 of record OY971427.1, read on the forward strand.
CTCCAAATGCAGAAATCATCCGGTCAACACACTGTTTTTGTGTTAAACCACTTCGAAAGTCATAATAAATCATCGCTCTAGAATTTTCTCGAGTCAATTCCATTTTCTCAACGACTAAACAAGTTTGACGTCAATAATACATAACCTAGCCCGGTTGGCAAAATATAGAAAGTTAAAGAAGGCTAAATACTACTCCTGCTCCCAAAAAAGGGAGAAAAGAAAAATCAAAAATAATTGTATACTATTAATCCTACGGCAGTAATTCCATTTTACACAAAAGTGACTACCCGATCATAATATCTAACAGCACTCACCAAGTTTCATCAAGAACACGTAAACTATTCAATTTACGTGCACCACGACATTTCGGTTGCGGACCGCTCAGTTCTTTTAAACGATAAAATCAAGCAACATCAAAGCGGCTGTCCGACACGATAGGCGCAGGACGGCCTGTCATAGTCTCAGAGCGGGGGGTGCTGGCGAAAGGCGGGGGAGCCACCGGAAGACGTCCCCCCGCACGTGCTATCCATCCCCGCGCCGCAGAGGCCTGTTGGAGTGTTTTATGTTTTATTTTTGAAATTCGGCGATCAACAACACCGTTACTAATGTTGTCTTCGATCAACATTTGGAATATTTTTAATGAATGCGAAAAAAGTTGTCGTCATACGCGTCGGCCGTAAACTATCTGAAGCGCTCGTTGGGGCCTGGGCGTGGATATTGTAACATTGTATATTGTATGCGCTCTCAGCTATTGCTCTATATTTAATATATCTCAGACTATATATAAAATTTTCCGAGATATGGCAGTTAGAACCTAGGAGATGAGAGTAACAACTTAAAAAAATTACAAGTCAACGTTTTGACCACAAACTCATTCAGCTTTCATAACCGTCGAAAACCGTCGCGGTACCCTAAATAATCCATCAAACAGTTAGCACAGGCAGCTCCAGCACCTCTCGTATTTGCCGCCCGCCCAATCAAAAACTCAAACGCCTCATCCCAGTTCTAGTTGACTAGTTCACTAGTTCAATAGCTTTACTAGTTCAGCTAAAACGACTAGCACGCCGCATACAAAACGCTAACAAGCTCTCGTAGCGTACGGCGTAGCGTGACGTAGCGGTGTACACCCCGCTACAAGTAATATGACAAGTTTTTTATGTCTCTTTGTGATCGCGGCGCTGTTTTAGTTCCTGCTCGTGTTCTTTATAGTATTTTAGTGTTATCATCAATATTATCTTTGGCATTTAGTTATTTAACTAGAGTAATATTATTTAGACAACGTAAATTGTATTATTTTATTATTGTATTATAACTTATACATGGTAATAGTTGATGACTTACTAAACTGATTGTCTTTTCTCTGTTTGATAGAGAATTTTAAAAATGAATGATTTTACTGTATTATTTTTTCCAACTCAAAAGTATGAGATTATTTAATAATATTATCAGACCTTTTTCCACTTCCACCACTTCTTAAGTGGTTACATTTCATGTAAAATAATGTTAATACTGTCAGTTTCCTCTGACAACAATAACTCCTGTATAAGAGTTTCCCGTCAGCTCACGGCGGACGGGAGGCGGACCAACTTCCAATACTCCGTAACTAAATTAACCCGGCGAGCGTAAGGTTGGGTGTAGTACACTCAGACCTTGTCAAATCGACTATTATTTTGAAAGCGAATTATTATTAAACTTCGCGCTTTTGAGTAGCTGCGCGGGGAGAGGCACAGAAGCGTTGAATGACACTGCTTCAGTCGACCGCCGCTTGACGAAGGATGTGGACGACGTTGAAGCTGACAGCGGGTGCGTGAAACCCCCCTTACGCTACTTGTAACTAATTTGTACAAACACAGGTAATTTTTTTTCTATTATTGCGTGCATTCTTTTGCTTTATTATCTGGATAAAATCTAGAATGTCGTACGAAGAAAACCAAAACCGACTATTACGTCTTTTCCAACAAGCTGAAGTCAGTTCCTTCTGACGAATCTGGTGACCAAGATATTGATAATGTTAGTCAAAGAAGCTTGGAAAGTGAGACAGATCAGGAGCTGAAAGACGAAGACCAGTCTCTAGAATTAGAAGAGAATAATAGCGAAGGTAATTATAGATATATGTTGGGTGAAAATGGAACGAAATGAAACGTATTATATACGTTATTTATGTATGGAACATGCCACTTTCGTGTGTGAAAACTGCTTATGATCTCATGATGAATAAATACGTTTTTATTAGAGTTATGATCCAGTATAAGTATTTTTATGTTTTTATATTAAGTCTATTAGAAGAAAATATACTTTATGTTGTTTTTATTTTTATATATTTGTCAAAACGTGATAAATGTGTGCCATAACTAATAAATGTAAGTCCTTATTGTTAATTTTGTTAAATTCATAAATAAATAACTTTAATGAATATATATTTTTTATTTTACAAATATTTGTTCAAAATATCAGTTCATATTCAAGACAATAAGTAATAGTAATAATAGCGTATTAAAACCACACAATCACTATCTGGGTGTGTCACACCCACCTAGCGCTTTTTGTTACACATTCTTACCTTGCGCTCGTCGGGTTAACTCTCGCTCTAAACTCTCCGCAACATTTTTCTTACGAATTAATTATTATTTTTACCATAATTCAGTCGCTTTCTTTATGATAATATTTTTTGATAATGTTTAGAAGAGAAGAAAAATATTGACCTTTATTAAAATCAGCCTACGTCCAGCTGTTGGCGGAAAAAAGGTTGTGATAGTTCTCTACAATTTGCGCTCACTTAATTTAATTTCTCTCGCTATATTTATTTTGACGCGAAGGGAACGTTTCCAGTGGCGAGATATTTATTAATTAATGTTAATGTTATTAAAGTGATAGTATACGAGAGCATTAATATTGTACTCAAATGTAATTAAATGTTATTTAATATCTAAAGCATATTTATACATCTCTTAGTAATAACTATTATTATTATTACAACGAAATTAATGAAATTATCGACGATTATTTTTTAAAGGTATAATATCATACATTAATAAAATGTTTTTATTATTTACTAGCTGTTGCCCGCAGCTTCGCCCGCGTTAACTTAGATTTATTTACCGGTGGGAGGGAAGCGCTGTGCCGCGCTCCCGGCTGCATGGGTACCACCATCTTGCTTGTTTCTCCCGTGAAACAGTTTTGCTTTTCGGACAGAAGGGCAAGACAGGCAGTGTAATTACTGGCACCGAGACTTAACATCTTATGTCTCAGGATAGGCAACACATAGATGAGTTGCCTCGGCTCGTTCCAGATATACTGGTTTATGTTCATGGGCGACGTCGACCACTTACCATCAGGTGGTACGTTTGCCAGTTTGCCCATCGAACTAACATAAAAAAAGGATTTACAGCCGTACGCGGATTAATGATGATTATTTTTATAGCCTAAGTTACTTCTTATAACATCAGCTATTTGCCAGAGAAAGTCCCATTAAAATCGGCCCAGTCGTTTCAGAGATTAAGCGGAACAAACAAACAGACAGACAGACGGACAGACAGACAAAAATGGTAAAAAAGGCTGTTTTGGTATATGTACCGTGTATACATCCATATGCATTCAATAAAAAGCGGGTTATTTTAATATTACAAACAGACACTTCAATTTTATTTATCTGTATAGTTGTATAGATAAATACAAGCTGTTCCCGCGGTTTAACTCGTCCCAAAATGAAAAAATAAAAATATTGTAACTGACCATGACCATGTAGCTAACAAGAGTCCATATTCAGTTCTCTACCATTTACCATCTGACTTCATCAAGTATCTACCCGGTACTTCTGTAACTCGCGCGATCTGTAACTCCGTGACTATATGTGGGGCGAGACAATTGTAGAGCAACAACGATGCCCCAACCGCCGCCACGGGCCCCCGGCCGGGACCCCCCGGCAACAGACGAAGTAGGACGCAGTGAGAGCTGCTCACCTCTCAACGACAGGACAAGGGACCGTGTATTGATAGTATTTATTCGTCCAACTAAATGGGACGATCCTCAAGATTCGAGTGGGGATAACTTAGCGGACATTGAAATTGGAAAGCTTCTTAGCTACTTCATAAACCGATTATTTTTTTTCTTAATTTATTTCATACATTTTACCACATTTATGTATAATAGAAAAAATTATATTAAGAAAAAATAAAAAAAAATCAAGTTCAGTTCAGTTCAAGTTTTGTCGTGGCGTCACCGCCACGATAAAGTTCAGTAGCCTAAGATGAACCCAGCACCTTCAGCGAAGAAAATTGAGCCAACAACTCTTTGTACAGGGGCTCTTTGGGACAAAAGAGCAGGGGGACAAAGCGTGAGGATGGGAACCTCACCCCATTGTACTGTCCCGACGTTGGGAGGGGTTGTTATATGCTGCGGGATAACCCCACTGTGCAGGTAGCGTCGCTCCCTTAAAGCATCTCACCAAAGAAGGCATTGGTGGCACTCGCGGGTTTTAGTGCGTAGAGCTGCGTCCACCTTACCACTTTCGGGCGCAGCCACTCCCATATACCCGCCTGGGGAGACCCACTCCTCCGTGGAATGCCTCAGAGCATTTCCCGGCGTCAAAGAAAAAAGAAAAAAAAGGTGGGACAACGATATCCGTACTGTGGCCGGTCCGTTTTGGATGCGAGTGGCGAGGGATCGGTCGTCTTGGTGTTCATTGAAGGAAGCCTATGTTCAGCAGTGGATGGATAGAGGCTGATGATGGTGATGAATAAGAATAATGATCACAAGTCACAACAGAGGTTTACCTATTTTGAGCACCATCAGGAACGTGAAATATTCTAAAATATAGTATTACAGTTAAATTGAAGTAAGGTCTAGATTGAAATGATGTTATGTTAAATTTAATAGGGATACAGGCTGCTGCTGTGCTGAGGGGTGGTCGACGTCAACTAAGGACACCGATGAAATCATCCGAAACTAGCCCAAGTCTCGGTGTCAGTCCTTATTGATGTCCTAATGCCTCAATAACTCATTGTGGGACAACTCAAGAGCAGCATCGAGCGTATAACCAAATATAGTAGTAATGCAAGCCATAAAATTTAAAAACTGGACAGTGATTTGTCACTGACGTAATAGAAATTCTACCAACCAGTAATTTTTAGTGGAACGTGACACTTTTTCATCCATGGCGGTCTGCTAAATGACCGATTTGTAAGATATACTTAACAAAATGGATTCCGATAAGCGTATGAAACTTACCAAAGACTGACGGACTCAAGAGAACAATATCCTCTGGATCAGATTTTAGTTTTATAATAGAATCACTTGAGTCTGTCAACTACATCTTATTAATAAAAATTTCGTGTCACGATGTATGTTCGCGATAAGCTCAGAAACTTCTGAACCAGTCTTCATCAAATTTTGTAAGCATTTGTAATTTGGTCCAACTTGGGAGATAGGGTATCGCAATATTATTTATTTCTAACTAGTATATATTATATAATATATTATTATCAAAGCTAGTATTATATAAGATGAATACAAAGGCACACAAATCTGTCCATCGTCTAACTTATGCCGAAAATAGTATTAATACGGGTGTACCATCACGTATACATCACGTGACGCGCCAGGTATTATATTAAGGCGGGATTTTGTTTTAGCATCACACGCCGCGACCTCCCGCAGCGCCAAGCGAGCGGGCGGCAGATTTATGATCGACCGTTGTCACTATCCACTACTGCTCCATTTTTTTTTTTTTATGTTACTTGGATAGGCAAACTAGCAAACGTACCACCTGATGGTAAGTGGTCTCGACGTCGCCCATGAACATAACCTAGTTTACCTGGAACGAGCCCAGACAACTCAGTTATGTGTTGCCTATCCTGAGACATAAGATGTTAAATCTCGGTGCCAGTAATTACACTGCCTGTCTTGCCCTTCTCTCCGAAACACAGCAAAGCTGTTTCACGGGAGAAACAAGCAAGATGGTGGTACCCATGTAGCCGGGAGCGCGGCACAGCGCTTCCCTCCCACCGGTAAATTAATCCTTAATATTCGCTACTCGCTACTGCACTGCTCATTACTTACTAAGCACTACTCGCTAGAGTGTAATAATGTCGGGTCCAAACACGGTTTGATTACTACACTACATCATTATCCGCTACTACTACTGGAGTAGGTGGTGCAGTAGTATGTACCCTACTGCATACTACACTACTACAACTACTTACTACTCTATTACCACTGAGTAGCCACTATAACCCAGTACCTCAACACTGCAAGCCATACAGAACGCTCTCGTGCTGTAATTGTGTTGTATGTAAGGAAGTCGTAATAATCTATTATCTATTACAGATAAATAAAATTGGAGTGTCTGTTTGTAATATCAAAATAACCGCTTTTAATTGAATGCATATGGATGTATACACGGGACTTATACCAAAATAGCCTTTTTTACAATTTTTGTCTGTCTGTCTGTCTGTTTGTCTGTCTGTTTGTTCCGGCTAATCTCTGAAACGGCTGGACTGATTTTGATAGGACTTTCACTGGGAGTTAGCTGATGTTATAGGGAGTAACTTATGCTATTAAAATAATCATCATCAATCCGGGTACGGCTGTAAATCTAAGTTAACGCGGGCGAAGCTGCGGGCAACAGCTAGTGTTTTATAAAACTTTCCATAATATGACGCTATTTCGTTTTTACTTTTCTTTTATTTGACAGAATATAATATGAATATAGCCATTTATGTTATGCGGTGTGGGTTCAAAGATATTGTTATTTTAGTTGGATAAGTTTTTCTCAATAAACATAATACATGAAGAGCACACGAAGTTTAACATTTTTTATTGAACGACACTGTCTTTTTTGTATCTTAAATATAACAATTATCTTACAGTTTAGGTTAGAAAAGTCAACCTCATATTGTTGCGCAATCATTTAGAAACAACTTTAATACTATCGCATTTATTAAGTTTTACGCGGGAGGACTGCAGTGTCAGACGTCCTAACGTTGCAAAGTTTTTCGAAACTACCCAATGATACGAATTCGATATTTCATTATATTGAATGAAATTTGCGTAAAAAATAGAAAACAATATAGTTTAGTACTTGTAGCTCAGTGTTTTTAATAGTCACTCAAATGTGCAAAAAAGGAATCTGATTGGTATATTGTATCTATTGTAAATATATGAATTATAAAATAAACAACAATATTATTAATACCTCACAACACGTTCGTCTGTCGATCACGGCGGATGGAGGACGGTGCCGTCTCCTTCCTCCCCCCCCCCGTACCACCCCGCGTACGTTCACCGGTGCACCGCCGACCACATTTCCTGATAAACGTGCACGTGACACGCTTCCTCCTAATATGTATATTTAACAGACTGGCTGATCCGGGTGAACCGGCTGATCTGGGTGAACCAGCTCATCCGGGTGAACTAGCTGAACCAGGTGTAATCGGGTGAGCCGGTTATGCGGCGGCCGCGGAGAATCCGCGCGCTTCCAATAGAAATATTGTAAAGAGAATCCGGTTGAGCGAGCAGCGCCAACCCCCTTCCCCCTCCCGTCGCATCCCCAAAGTTAGCGACCGACTCTCGACCCTATCCCGGCACTACTGGGTCGTATTTCGGCCAGCGCACCGTTTACATAACATACGGTCTGGAAGTTGGAATTGACACAATTTGTAGGGAATTGAGATTGTACACCATTTTTTATTAATATTCGCAATACACGTAATGGCGCTGTAACCTACTTGTGTGTCCGTTTGTGCTCCCTTAAAAATACATTTTATGGTTATTGTTTGTTATTTATATGAATTCTGTCATCGAACCTAGCAGCTACTGCTATCGGTGAATCGTCATCGGTGAACTATGGCCCAAAACCCTCCTCGCATGATTTCGAGGAGAAGACCCGTGCCCAGCAGTGGGACATATAAGGGTTGATATTATAGCTACTGCTAGTAAGATATAAGTATAATGATCTCCAACACTAAGACGACGTTATATTGCGATAGCAATTGTACTTTTGTAGTGGTTTCGTATTTTTTAGTTTCGTAAAATTTTGATATAAGATGTTGTCTACTGCAAACAAAAACTAGCGATGATGATAAATTAGTTTTCCACTTTATTAGCGCAACTGTGCCGCAAAGAGCTTTAATTTTTTAACGTCAATTAAGTTGGCCGCGGGGCAAGAGCTCCGACTCTATTAGAACTAATGTCCTCTCGCCCGACCTTCGTAGTCTATCATAATATTATCTCACCAGACACGCTTCCAGATAAAATAAAAAAGAGTCGAAATAATGAGCCTTAGTGGAGGTGAATAGTTTAAATATATTATTTAAATATACCTAGTTCATCCACAGCTGTAACAACAGTTTTATCAGCAGTCAATTTTGATGACTTTAAACTGAAACAAGGTTGCGTTCAAGGAGTAAAATTATAAAGCGAAGCAACAGTAGCCTTAACATACGATTAGTTCAATGTGTGACCTAACATAAGTCGTTTCCGTTAAGAATAGACTCTGCAGCTTTTTAACAAAAGTGAACTCCAAAGTAAACTGTGTTTATACACTGCTGTTAAACCTCAAGCCATCACGTTTTATGTAGACCTACCTGCTGGTACCTAGAGTAGCGCTCGTTCACGCACCTCACGGGCTCTTTATGTAAAATTTTCTCGTTCAATATATATCTTACATCTTAGCATGTAATATTCTTAGAATTTCGGTTTTCTTTTTACTTTCCATTCTCTTCGCCGTAATGTCACTTGGATATCCAATATCGGCGGGATCGCTGAACAGAGACTTTCCAGGCGCCCCTCCTTATTACAACAAAGTTATTTTGTATCGACTCGTGTAAAGAACCAATAGTAACGCCTCTGGGCGTCTTATTGAATACAAATATTGCTTCAAAGTATTTATCTATTACTTTGTCACTTCACACGTAATTGATTGAGACCTCTATTCTTGTCGTAATCCCATCAGACTTTGCATACAATAAAAATATATTACATTCGCATATGAAGTATTTTTTTGTGCGTGTAATAGAAGACTAATGGGTGATCCACACTCACGCGAAAATCTCACGAGAAATCAAGACAAACAAGAGAATGTGAAAGAAAGGTGAGAACTTCTTTTGCTAGGTTTTCGATTCAGTTCTCACGCTTGATCATGAGGGACGTAGAAGTAACTATTGCGACAAGCTTATTGCTATGCGCATTTACATATTTTATGCTAAAATTAACCAAAAATGGGGAAAATGAAGATGGAGGGTGACAATTTAATAATGTATCTATGTCAACCGTTTAATGTATTTCAATTGTTTATACTTTGACGTATATTAATTTTATAATTTTTGCACCGAAGCACCGAAAATTGAAAAAGTAATAAATATAATAATAGTAATAGAGTTTCCGTTTTAACAAGACACAAATCGGAGAACTAGCCGAGAACCTGAGAGAACAAAGTCAGAACCTAGAGAATCGGCTCCACATTCGCGTATTTTTCTCGCTTTCCCGTGTAGTTCTCGCGCGTTCTCGCCGAGTAATTATGGAGAATATTGATTCTCTTGAGAGTGTGGAGCAGCCATAGAGTTGGAAATAAAAAAAAACTACAATATGTACCGCATTGTACAACAAAGATTGAACAGAGCATCGCAAAAGTCTTCCGAGTACAAAAAATATAGCCAACGTAGAGCTACAACGAGAGCGATCCACGTCTGTAGCGCAGACTTATAGCGCTCATTCATCTCACGTAATAAGTTTTTACTTCTCATAGTTTTTGTTACATTCATTGGGATAAACAAGGGATAAAACATTATATATTTATGAGATATGCATTTTTGTACATAAAAATATAGACATATATTATGAATTGAAATCAAAGGTTACACACACAATGTATGTAGAAATAAATATGTGCTTAAAATACCCTATAGGCGGCTTTAGTTGTGTAGCAAAAATGCTTTTTGTATGTCAATAACAATATATAATAAACTCCCGGACTTTTTTAAGGACTATGTATTGAAAAAGTTTAAGCGACATCTTTATTTATGGCTCTTAGATAAAATGTATTACGACATAAAGGAATTTTTAGACGACAAGTTGTAAATCTTAATTATTATTATTAATTTATGTTTTGTTAATGTATTTAGCTTTTCGTAAATGTATTTATGTGAATGTGAATTTCGAGTGACATTTTATTCTTTATTTATTATTTTTAACTTATATTACTTATATATACAACTTATATATTTAATTTAAATTGTGTATTGATAAAATGTGACTTTCTAATTACCATTATAATCAATTATTTTGAAACTGATATTCTCTGACAATGATTTTAATGACATGTTGTATCTATCAAGTTTATTTAATTGTGACAATTTTTTTTCCTGTTAATTTATATTAATTGTTTATTTATGTAAAGTTTTATTTTCACACACCATGTTATGATAGAATGTATATAGAACTTGTTTATTTTTTTAATACCACCTATGTATTTACTACATTCATGGGAATAAATAAATAAATAAACAATATCTTCTTGTAAAAAAATCTGCTACATTTGCAAATGTGAGCGTAGTTTTATTATTTTTTTAATGATTTCTAAAAAAAAACTAAACTCAATTATGACATTTTTTTAAGCCATATTTTCTACTGGTATATAATAACGTATTAACAGTAATTCCTTAAATTTAAAAAAATTAAAAATTTAATTAAATAAAGCTTTTTTGGGAAAAGTTGCATCCGTGTGATTTACCAATACAAAATATTATCCCTTGTACATTTGATGTGTGCGATCGCAAGTCAGCGAGCGCAGTACTGGCCCAGCATAAACTGCTAACTCTCGGTTATGAAGCCCGAACACATCAGCTAAACTTCCAGTTATAAGTGAGTCAACACGTTCGCTCTCACCACCGCTCGACATGTTTCGAGGACGTCGAGGAGCTATTTTAAATGGAAGTCAAAAAGCTTTCAACTTGTCCAAAAATATGAGTTGGAACTAATTCACGCGGAAGCTATCAAAGTTTAGTGTTTCTAGTTGTTATTTAGAAATATTTTTTTTATATCAAATATAAACGTGACTTATAAAAACTAGCTATTTAATATTTTGAGCTACTCGCGGGAGTATATTAAAACTAAAATAAATTTTCCTGTCCTGTCCTTCAATGAGGTGCAGATGAATAAGGATCAGCATTCAGCCCCGCAGTTTATTGAAAGAGGGATACTTCCAGCGGCGGGTTTGTTGAAAAATATAGGTGCAATATAGGTATCAGGAGAAGGGATGGCCGATAGGCCAATAAGGTCCAAGATTCGAAGCCGCGTTTAGATAGATGAAGTTGACCATTAATTAATTCCAGGTGGGAAGATGATCTTCGTGTGCTAGTGGCAAAGGATCGATCATCTTGGCGTTCATTGACGGAGGCCTATTTTCTCTAGTAGACGGATAAAGGCTGATGATAATAATGTCGATGATAGTAAATTGATGCATTAATCTTTAACTTATTAATCTTCGAATCGTAAATATTCGACAACATGTTTTTTTTCTTTTTAATTTACTTGGATAGGCAAACTGGCAAACGTACCACCTGATGGTAAGTGGTCGACGTCGCCCATGAACATAAACTAGTATACCTGGAACGAGCTCAGGCAACTCATTTATGTGTTGCCTATCCTGAGACATAAGATGTTAAGTCTCGGTGCCAGTAATTACACTGCCTATCTTGCCCTTCTCTCCGAAACACAGCAAAGCTGTTTCACGGGAGAAACAAGCAAGATGGTGGTACCCATGCAGACGGGAGCGCGGCACAGCGCTTCCCTCCCACCGGTACATACAAATGTAGGTACACTCTACATACAAATGTACCAAGTAGAGATGAAATCAAGACAATATTCAGAAGGGAGTTTTAACCATTTAGTTATTTACCAACCATTAGTAAAGTTATTAACCATTAGTAAAGTATTACCACCGCTGGCCCCGGCACTGGGTGCGAGGGCGGTGAGGTCGCTCCCGTATGAATATTACACGACACCACACCGGCGCTACCTGTCGGGCCGTACTGTAGAGTGTATGTCCGCTCCGATACAGTAGTACACTTGAATATACTAGTACTTGGGACACTTAGCTCTTAGGCTTTTAGACAAGTAATGATTGCAAGGATAAGCTCTTAGGAATAAGCTAAAACTTTAGCTCTCTTACTGCAATATCGAATTTGTGAGTGAGGAGCTACGAGGTGTAGAGACTCCTTCATAATCAATTAGAAATTAAATTTTAAAATAATGATAATAAATTTTATACAGCCAGTATCAGTCTCGCTATAAAGACAAACCTAATAACAACTCTCAAGCTATCTATCCATCCAATTCATCGAACCGTTCAAGCTACAGAGCGTACTCGAAACACATATCCGTCCAACACCAGAAGGTGCAATGGAATAAAATAAAGAAATAAAATAAAATACGTTTATTTCAGACCCATAAAATAGTCCATAAAGATATTAGTAATAATAAAGACTTATTTTTTTACGCCGGGAAATACGCTAAGACATCCCGCGGGTATGTGGGACTCGCTGCGCCCGAAAGGTGGTAAAGTGGATTCATCTCTACCAACTAAAACCAGGCGAGTGCCACCAATGCCGCCCTTGGTGAGATGCCCCAGATCTGTTGAGGAAACAGAGCAAGCACCTCGACCGCTAGTCGGACTGACTAGCCATTGAACTCAAGGGACCGACGCCACCTCCAGAGGGGGGTTGTCCCGCATCACAGGACAGTGAGTGACAGTGACTCCCAGCGCCGTGACAGTACAATGGGGTGAGGTTCCCGTCCTCGCCCCTTGTCTTCCCTGCTCTTTTGTTCCCTCTTCTTATAAGAGGGACACAAAGAGCAGCTCCTTTAGTCCAATTTACTTCGCCCAAGGTGCCAGGTTCACCTTAGGCTACTGAACCCCACCGCCATAACAAGGTCTGAAGCATGGTGGAGATAATAAATACATCTCTCTACGATACAATATCAAAAACTTGTATAAAATGTGTAAATATAGTTCGTTATTAAAAAAAACAAAGTTGTATTAAAAAAAGTTTTGTAGAGCGACGCGAGAGAAAACGCCGCACCGTATTTATTATTTACAAGAATATATTAAGAGGTGTTTAAAATAAAATTTACTATACATTTTCGGCGCTAAAATCGCGAACATAAAAATACATTTAAATAATCCACGTACACTTGTCGCTCTCCGAAGGCAAATGTTGAGTGTGATGAGATTAACTTCACGTGTGAAGTTCTCACGCCTTTGGAGACTGGATACGCGAGTCGTGAACTACGACCGGCTAGTCTCAGAATACGATCGGGATGTCTGTCGTTAATGTGAGACGCGTGAGTGAAGGTAGTGTAGCGTAAGAAAATATTTAATATACTGTAATACCTACCGAGTGGTCTTTATACTTTGAATGTTTTTGAAGTGAAACTTCTTTGTGTGCGAAATCGTGAAAAAACTACGAGTCCTGGAAAGCGATGGTCTCCTTCTGAGAGGCAGTAATACCCCAGAAGGAGGCCGCGGGGTGGGTGAGAGAGGATACTGCCGACGAGGACGTCCCCCAAGGCCAGGCGACGAACAGAGATGCCTAAGAGGCGCTACTTGATGCGCCTCCAATAACACCCCTGTGCTTATTTCAGGTCACGATGGGAACCTGGCCTAGTCAGGCACGACGTCGCAAGGACTGGTTATTGACAGTCGGGCACTGTAGAACCGGGACACTCAAAAAGCGACTGAAGGCGCTTGCAGTGGTTTTAGTTTGGGCAGGACACTCCCAAGTGCGAGTCCCACATAGAGTCAGACCATAGAAAGCATGGCTAGTAACAGCTGGTCAAAATAATAGTGAGTAGAGGCAATAGACATTTATTTTAAAACTTTTTAATAACATAATGTTCATTGGCCCAATTTCAAAATTGAGACCAAGGAACCGAAAAAATAATATAAAAAATCGGTTGTCTGTAAAGTCGGTTTACTGACGATAGTTGAACGTGACAACGTCATAAGAAAATGGAACTCCTCAGAGCAAGGTAACGCCGCATACGTCATATTTTTTCGTTCTTGCAGCCGGCTCCATTGAATTATAAGACGTTGTCACGTCAATAAAATAATGCAGGTACTTTGAACGTATTAGAATGAACGAAAGTGTTAATATCTACTCTACGGTAGGTAGAAGGATACAGGGACAAAACAAACACAAACAATTTACAATAGATTACAATAGACTACTAGAGATTGATTGATGCTAGAGTCTCTTTAGAGCGAAGAGTTCGAGTTCGAGTACATATTGCACGTGACATCTTACAAATGTCATGTTATTGTAACAAGACGAACACGAATATAACACGACGTCTGACCGATGCCACGCCACGATCAATTGTGATTGTACCCACGACGGAGATCTCCAATTGGGTGAGAGAATTAAAGCTTTTCGCGCATCCTGCATGGGGAGAGCGGGGGCTTAGGGCTAGGGGGGGGGGGGGGGGTGTTTGCAATTGCCTTTAAACGCTTTGCCGAACGCACTTCCATTCAATTGGAGTTCGTTATTTTATTGTATTAACTGCGTCACGCGCCACTGATTACACTTTAATGCTGCTGCATGTTACTGCTCGCCGCTCTACTGCCCCCTCCTGCCCCATAGTGCCGTGCACTGCCGCGTACTGCTGCGTGTTGTTTGTTTTGGTACCGCTCTTTTATAGCACCCAATTGGAATAACATCGGAATGGCAATCAAGTTTATTAAACTAAGGTAATGTACTCATACCTATATACGAGGACGTGGTGAACGACACGATATGAGCACAGGTGGTGCAGAGACTTGTAAACGTCGACGCGTGGACTACAATCGTCGAATGAAAATATTTATGGTAACTTATCCTATTAAATGAGATAATATGAATTAATAGTTCAAATATTAGTAAATATACTACTGTCCTGTTAAAAATAAAGTAACGATGACAACATCTACTTGGGAAAGTCTTGTCTATGAATCGTGATAACATTGTGATGGTGATAATGTTGATGACGATGATGCGGGATCAATGTGACCATCGACGGCTGCACCGTCTGCACCGACAGTGCACACGTGTTAACTGCGACCGAGCGGCTGAGGCGGCTAATTGAAAGATTACAGCACCCGCGAGCGTGTGTGAGCGTGTGTGAATGTATGTGAGTGTGTGTGTGTGTGTGTGTACGTGCGTGCGTGCGCGTGTGTGTGTGCGCGCGCGCGCGTCTCTCTCTCTCTCTCTCTCTGTGTGTGTGTGTGTGTGTGTGTGTGTGTGTGTGTGTGTGTTAGCGCTTTTAATTTTATCGCCAATAAAATATAATGTGTAGAATTCGTTCCATGCTTTGATTAAAAGCATTTGAATTTTTATATTAAAAACTTTGTGGTAGCTTTTGTTTTTGTGTAGACATTGTAGCTTTGATGTATTAATAGACTTGAATGAGAAAAATCTAATAAGCACATATTATTTTACTAACATCTTTTTCGGTAATAACTTGAATTTTGTAAACTTATGAATACGTACATAAAATGCATATTAAATACTTATACCTACAAATACTTTTCACTTCAAACCATCCTCTACCCTTCATTATTTATTTCAGACTAATATTATTAAATATCCAAACTTAATAAGGTTCAAGTGTGGAGGCCGCGTTTGGGTAGACGAAGTGTTGGTCGGCGATTAACCTGGTGGGAATACGATCTCCGTGCGGTGGCAGGTCCGTGTTGGATGCGAGTGGCAAGGGATCGGCCGTCTTGGCGTTCACTGAGGGAGACCTATGTTCAGCAGTGGACGGATAGAGATGTTACGGATAGAGAGAGAATAGATGATGATGATGATCCAAATTTTAAATAGAGCTAATTATAGACAAGCTATTAGCGGCGTGAGATCATGCCTTCGTCTGAGTGCCGTCGATCCTACTAAATCTTATCGACTTATCTCCCAAATTTCCCGAATCCAAACGACTTCAATACACTACATCGAGATATACCAGTATATAGATATAACTGTTACAATTAACATCATATTATAGAAGTTATCACCGATAATAATAATAATATCTATGGACGCTTTCACACCACGTCAATCTGGTCCCGTGGTAAGTTCTTGAAGAACTTGTGTTACGGGCACCAGACAGCGGAAATATATTTAATAATTTTATACTATACATACATTTAAGATTTTTATTATATAATACACATATTTAATAAACATCCATGACCCAGGAATACAGAAAATATTTTTGTTCCCTGGCGGGATTCGAACCCGCAACCTCCGGCTTGAGCGCTAACGCGCTTAGCACTGATCCACAGAGGTCGTCAAACCAATACAAGTTAACTTCACATTTGTAAGTATATTTCAATATAATGTGTTCGTGTCGTAGTTACAATTCGCCCGACGTATCGCTCGTAGTCTGTCGACATCGGTCATTTCAATTTATAACTGTCTCTTAATTAATTAAATTAATTATTCTGCAGATTCTACTCATTCTTATGACATATTAAATATCTCTCAATTTCAAATTCCTCATACGCCAGTCTAATTGGTTCTTATTATGACTAATAATGTCCAAGTGACATCTCACCACTTATGAGATAAGTAGTGAGATAAAATATTAGATATAAGACGTATACGCTCGATCTAAAACTTGATGGTGAATGAATAATAATAATAACTCTTTATTTTCAATCACATGGACTTAAATTACAAAATAAACATAATGTTAGTTTGTCCGTGTGAGAGAGCGGAGCCTGTACTAGGAAACCCTGTGTTACAAGACTCCGGCCCCCACCCTCGAATCACAATAAAATAAACATAATGTTAGTTTGTCCGTGTGAGAGAGCGGAGCCTGTACTAGGAAACCCTGTGTTACAAGACTCCGGCCCCCACCCTCGAATCACAATAAAATAAACATAATGTTAGTTTGTCCGTGTGAGAGAGCGGAGCCTGTACTAGGAAACCCTGTGTTACAAGACTCCGGCCCCCACCCTCGAATCACAATAAAATAAACATAATGTTAGTTTGTCCGTGTGAGAGAGCGGAGCATGTACAAGGAAACCCTGTGTTACAAGACTCCGGCCCCCACCCTCGAATCACAATAAAATAAACATAATGTTAGTTTGTCCGTGTGAGAGAGCGGAGCCTGTACTAGGAAACCCTGTGTTACAAGACTCCGGCCCCCACCCTCGAATCACAATAAAATAAACATAATGTTAGTTTGTCCGTGTGAGAGAGCGGAGCCTGTACTAGGAAACCCTGTGTTACAAGACTCCGGCCCCCACCCTCGAATCACAATAAAATAAACATAATGTTAGTTTGTCCGTGTGAGAGAGCGGAGCCTGTACTAGGAAACCCTGTGTTACAAGACTCCGGCCCCCACCCTCGAATCACAATAAACTAATTAATTTTCCTTAAAATCTTCAATATATATATATATATATATATATATATATATATATATATAAATATATAAAATAAAATATAAATATAGATATAATCGTGTTATATGCGTGCGTATGGATGTGTGTGGCTGAGTGTATGTGCGCGCCCGCGCGTGTGTGTGTTTGTGTATGTGTTGGTGAGTGTAGGTAGTTGTCTTTAGGAAATCTGCATGCATTGTACTAATTAAATAATAATATGCATCATACATTCTACTTCTTCATAATTTTTGTGCTTTAATAATTGAATAACCTTTATCTTGCATTTGTGTAAAACTAATTGATATTATTGATAGATGTCTATGGTGATAGATGTCTATGGTGATAGATGTCTAAGGTGATAGATGTCTATGGCATGATTAATTTTATTATAAAGAAAAGGACGCATGCATTGGAAGAATAAGATGTCCAAGATTGGAATATAGCGGGTTTAAGTTAACGCTTACAATTGTCAACTGATTTATCAATAGACAAGTTTTGCTACGATTAAAACAACTTGCAACGTATGACTGAACGGAAGGTATTTTAACGATTATCTAATGTTGATAGATCTATCCGTTCCGATATATCTATGTAATACCTGACACCTGTGCTGTCACACGTCCAGCAGCGGCGATGCGTTAAGAGCTCGTAACTATCAATTAGCATATTATGTTGACAGCGCATACAATATAATTAAACTTAATTATTGTCAATATTATATTGTTTGATTAAAATAAATGAAACATGACACAAGATCAAAGAAGTTACGATTGTTGCAGCCGCAGATGCCAAAAAAAAGGCAATTTACTTAATACTTTTTATTAATTAAGATATTACAATTTAAATTATATTAATTAAAATTATACAAACTAAAAAGAGTGATTCCCTACTGAAGTTAAGTAAAAGAATGGTTTCCACGGTCGGGGCCAGAGCTGAGGTGGTCGAATTCTGCTAACTCCAATATTTCACCCGAAATGATGTCGAAATGTTGCACCGTGTACGATACAGCGAAATAAGGCTGTGGGCACACCTGGGTTTCTAATATTAAAATATTATAGGGACTTTATTGTCGATGTATGAAGTAAAGTTGAGGGCACACCGGTGACGTGGGCTAGGCTAGTGTAACACCTCCACCCGTAGAACAGCGACTGTTGAAGACTGATGTCGTAAACTGAGCTGGAGGATGATCAGGATCCACGGCTTGCATTTCAAACTTATCTTCATTTTCTTTAATAGTCTTTACTAGTGGGCTGGTACGGCGCTTCCAATAGTACAAGCTTAGAAGGGCGCATGCACTTAATAGTATTGTTACATACATAGGTATCGTAGTGTGATAGATTCCATAGTGTTCTTCAGTTTTTAACTTTATAGGTTGCTGCATGGAGATTCTAGTATTAATTTCTTGAAGGTTTTTCAGGCTTACTGAGTTAAGGGTAAGTGTAGGCTGTAAGCTTTTATCGACTATAGTATAGTTAGGCATATTCAATAATTTAAGCGCCTGTCCTTTTATCCGATCCTTGGAATTGGAAATTGTGAACTGTGGTGTCTCCATATAACACTGTCTAGGAATTATGACAAGATAGCTGCCGTGAAGAGTTTCATAGGAGTGTCGTTCGCAGAACAAGTGAACCTTTGTCGATTTAGGAAAACTGACTGTGTAATGCTTTTCATCCAATTCTTCATATGCTGCATGGTTCAAAGTTACAGTCATAGGTTTACATAAGGGGCTGCGCTCCTGCGTTGTTATAAGTTGCTGTATGCAGTCCTCTGGTTGAATTAGAGGGTTCGGCTTTTCTATACATAAATGCCACTTGCTGGCCTTCGGGCATTCAGCCTCTATATACCTGAATTCTTTCTCATGGATAGCTAGGAATGGAAAGGTGGGAGATAGGACCTCATGGTATTTATTGGGAACTATAGATAACTTATATAAATTATAAATGTAAGATACAACTATTGGGAATTTAAAAACTAAAACTATCTCATTACCCATATAAAATGATCCTACTTTAATTATGTTATAATATTCTCTTATGTCTAAATTAAGTATACGCTCGCTGCCGTATAGTGATGACAGCTTACTTATAATAGAGCGTACGGTGGCTTGATCTATAGCCGAATGATGTAAAGTGGAGGATTTAATAAAAGCTAAATTATTCTGTAACTTAATTATTTCCTGCGAAATATAATCAACATTATCGCTCAATATTAATAGTATTTGGGCAAGATGAGCGTATTTCATCAAATCCGAATCATGTTCCGCATCGCTTTGACTAATTTTATTCATTATAGTCGTCATTTTATCCTGATTTCTTATGATAGTATCTATGATTTTAGAATATTGAATAGTCCAATTTTTAGATAAGCTTATGTGACTATTTAATTCCATAACTAAATTATTTTCATTTTCCTGTAGATTTTTAATTACTTCGTTATAATGAATAGCGTCGGTGTAATCTAAATTTCCAGTGACACTTTTGATCACTGAACCAAGACCATTTATAAGACCTCTTTTAGCACGGTTCGATACAAATGTCTCTAATTGATCTAAAACACCAGTAAGCTTATTTCTAAGGTATGTAATATGCGGTTCGAGGAGAGATCTCGTTTTATTGTTTAATTCTGGGCTAATGGTATCTAACTGAATATCGATAGACTTAATTTGATCTTCCAAATCATTAAGGCTAATTTTATGTAAAAAGGTATGGTAATGGGATATTATTCTAGTGGGTCCTAGTTTGAAAGGCAAAATTCCAGGTCCGTCATTTAGACTTTCAAGTATTATGTCTTGTGGTTGGGCGACGCTCAGGAGAAGAAAGAGGATCAGCAGTATCCTGTAACAATTGCGCTGATTTAGGGACTCTCTTGAGTCTATTTTTGGCAATAGGGTTTCGTTTTTTCTTTGTGTATATATGTATAGGTAAATCAGTCATAACTACGTCATGAGAGTATCGAGGGGCTAGTTTTTGTCGGGATGCACACGGATTTTGGATAAAAACTGTCTGTTCAGGTAAGTAATTAATTTCTGGTTTTCTTTCTCTATTTCGGTTTCTAATTATATTTTCACGTGACTCGTCAGATAAATCTTGTATAGTTTTATATGCTAAAGTCATTTTTTCTTTATGATTGACCATATATTGCTGTAGTAATTGGGTGGAAATATCTATGTCAAAAGAGTCTCGAGGGTCAAAATGTCCAGTTATTACTTCAATAGGCTTACACTTAGTTAAACTATGAATACTACTATTATAGGCTAAAATTGCATACATCATTAAATTAACTATTGATTCCGATTTCTGACTTAACTTAAGAATTCGAAGATGCTCGAGTATAGTGGAGTGAAAACGTTCGACTATCCCGTTCTCTTTAGGTGCGTGAGGCGCTACTCTATGGTGTTCTATTTTATGTAATTTTAGGAATTCTGCCAGTAGCTGGTTTGTGAATTCGGTACCATTATCACTGACTATTTTCATCGGTATACCATGGTGAGTACAAAAGCTAAGCAATCCTTGTAAAACGCTGATAGCGGTTGAATCGCGCAGATGGTACGCTTGAGCATATTTAGAGAATGCATCTATAATGGTAAGAAATTTTTCATTCTGAATTGTTAGTAAGTCGACATGTACTAATTCTAACGGTTTGGAGGCGGAAGGGACTAATCTAAACTGCTGTCTTATAGGATTACGGTCATATTTAGCTTGTCCGCATACGATACATAAATTTATAACTTTTGCAATACTTTCTTTCATTTTTGGCCAAAAGTATCTATTTGATAATGCCAAATAGGTTTCGTTAATACCTCGGTGGTTCGTTTTACCCTCGTGGTATTTATTAATTATATCCTGCTGCTTAAGATATTCACGTACATTTTCAACTTCACGTTTAGTAAATGTTAAGAACATGGATGAATTTTTAAAAGTTCTCTGTATTATAGGAATAATTTTGTACATTGCATCACATGGATATACTAACAAGCCGGTTTTAATTTTTGGGTTCACGTACTCTTTTACAGAATTAATAACGTCTTCCTCTATATTAGATTCTGATAATTGTATCGATGTTCGCGTATGGTTTTCAAATGGTTTTGTGATGACGGGGCGGCCTTTAATATCACCGACAACGGTAAAAACGATCTGCCTAGTAAATTTATTTAATGGATCTTCTGAGATAGGGATACTTAATATAGGTTCTTCATCGCTCGTATGTGCAGTAGCAGTCCTTGAAGAGGATTCGCTTGCTGTTATTGTTCTAGAGTCATCTAATGTATTGTGAGAACTTTCTGATACGTTTACAGCTATGGAATTAGTTTCATCATTATGGAGTTCGATTCTAGAAAGAGCATCGGCATTAGTATTACTTTTTCCTTGTTTATAGATAACGGTGAAATCGTATTCAGAAAGCTTAAGACGCCATCTCGTAAGACGCGAGCTGGGTTCTTTTAGGTTCATAGCCCACTGTAAGGGCTTATGATCTGTGATAATCTTAAATTTTCTACCAAAGAGATATGGTCGGAAGTATTTTGTGGCCCAAACTATTGCAAGCAACTCTTTTTCTATCGTACTATAATTACATTCACTTGAATTAAGGGTTCTTGAGGCATAGGCTATTGGTTTATCGGAACCTATTGTTCCTTGAGACAAAATTGCGCCTATGGCAACATTGGACGCGTCTGTTGTGAGTATAAATTCTTTTGAAAAATCTGGATACTGCAAAATCGGATCGTTCGTCAAAAGAGTTTTACAATGTACAAAGCAATCCGTATATTTTTTATCTAAATTAATTTTTGAACCTTTTTTCAGACATTGAGTTAGCGGTTTTGTAATACGTGCAAAATCGGGGATGAATTTTCTGTAATACCCGAGTAATCCAAGGAATCGCTTAATTTGAGTTGTAGTTTTTGGCAACGGGTAATTTTGAATAGCGTGAATTTTATTAGGGTTAGGTTTAACACCCTCGTTACTTATTACATGACCTAAAAATTCGGTTTCAAGTTTTAGAAATTCTGATTTATCCATTTGGATTTTGAAATTCGATTCACGTAATTTTTTGAAAACTTTTTCTAAATTTACTATATGCTCCTGAAGGGAGGTGCTAAAAACTATAATGCCGTCCAAATATACGAGGCAAACTTGGTTCTGTAGGTCTCTTAGAACATTGTCCATGACACGCTGAAAAGTTGAAGGTGAGTTCTTTAAGCCCATAGGCATACGCAAAAATTCGTAATGCCCGTTCTCTACATTAAAAGCAGTTTTATGAATATCCTGGGGGTCCATTTCCACTTGATAAAAGCCACTAGCTAAATCGAGAGTTGTGAAGTATTGACATTTCCCAAGTTTGTCTAGTACGTCAGTTATATTTGGTATGGGGTATTTATCATCTATGGTTTTCTCATTAACTTTCCTGAAATCTACGACCAAACGCCACTTAACTTTACCTGAGGCATCCGCCTTCTTAGGTACTACCCAGATTGGCGAGCTCCAAGCTGAATCAGAAGGCCTAATTATATTTTGTTCGAGCATTTTCTGAATTTGTTCTCTTACCTCTTGCCGATGGACATAGGGATATCTATAAGTTTTTGTGTGTACCGGAATTTCATCTGTAGTTCTAATTTTGTGTTTTATCTTGTTGGTGAATGTTAATGGTTCACCTTCGAGGTAGAATATGTCGGCATAATTAGCACATAAATTAATTAAGTTAGCACGTTCTTCCGGATTTAAATGCTGGGTTCTTAAACGAGAAATTACTTCTTTCGTGCGCTCAGATAAATTTTCAAAATGGTCGCTTTCAATATTAAATAGTTCTGCTTGTACTGGTCTATCCATGGAGAATATAATATCGTTACACGTGGGATTGGATATTTCGACCCATCCACGATTATTAATTACTTTAGTAAAACATTCAGAAATATGACAATTACAAATAACCTGATTTTCAATTAAAACATCGCCATTTAAAGCATTAATTGGAAGTCTAACTAATTTTGATGAGTTAGCCGGAATAATTTCTTCATATAAATTCGCGTTACGTGAGTCATACATATGAATAGGTATTTTAGCATTGCGAGTAATTAAATTTTTATTTCTAAGGTCAATATTCGATCCGTAAGTGTCTAATAAGTCAAATCCTAATAATCCGTCAAAGTAGTTGTGAAATTTGTAAATGAATAAAGTCATGTCACCTTTTTCACATAATTCCGGAAAGCAGGGTAAGGTAATAGAGTAGTCGTTTTTGCTAGTAGCATGTACGTTTGTAACCTCAAAAGGGTCGTAGTTTAATGGCATATGGCTAAAATATTTTTGTACAGCCTCGGGGCTAATGAAAGACTGATTAGCGCCCGTATCTATCAGAAATTTAAGGGGTGGATTGGATATTTGGATATAACCTAACTGTCTTTGAATATGAAAGTTGACTTCTATCTTGGCTTTTGTGATTTCGGGTCTTTCTGAAAATTTACGTCATCAGTTTGCGGATCAATTTCCTCTAAGGATACTGATTCTGTACAGGGTTCACAATTGTCATAAGGTGAGTAGTCGGCTTGTTCGTACATGAAACAGTTTTGCTCATAATTTAAATAGTCGTTATAATCAAAGTCGTATAACTCGTTACTGTCATAGTCAAGTTCATTGTAATTCATCTCTCGTGCTTTTAAATAATTTGTCGGTGGTGGGTTACCTGATTTACGCCAGTCATGCCCACTAAGGGTTGGTGGTAATACTTTTGGCATGAAATGGCTAACGCCGCTCATTGGACGTGGCTGGTTATTAAAATTATTAGAATGCTGGTAAGGCCTATTTAATTTAAACATGTTATTTTGTGGGCTATAGTTCGGAGGCATGGCGCGCATAATTTGTTGGGTGCGCGTGGGACCACGTTGTTGCTGCATATGGGGTGGTACATTTGGTTTCCAACCTTGCGAACTATAGTTATTAAATGGTCGTGATGGACCGGGCATGTTTAAATTATATGGTTTAATCGGAAAATTGAATGGCTTAGGTACAAAATTGTTAAGTGGTAGATGATGATGATTGTTCTGATTAGAAATTTCCTTTTTACTTAAATGTCCACTATCATTTCTTTGTTGCATGTATAAAGTATTTAACTCCTCCTGTACATACTCTAGAGCCTTTTCCATTGACTCCGGTCGCATGCATCTAATTCTATAACCTAGGGGGTCTTTTAGGCCTCGCAAATAAGCTTGTAGTGTTAGCTTTTGATATAGCGTTCGCTTAGCTATAACAGTTGTAAGGACAGTTTCATGTAACGATATGTATGTCATAATCGTGCTAAAAAGATTCTGACACCTCTCATAAAATTCTTGTGGTGTGCTGGAACCTTGGGTCTGCATCGAAAGGTCACTATAAAGTGCTGTCTCATCCCGGTGATCAGCGAAGTTATTTATGAGTGCATTTTTTATGCCCTGCCAATTTTCTGGTATGCCACTGGCATTTATTAACCTAGCAGCGGGACCCGTAATTTTATTCAAAATGCCGTTAATTAACGCTAAATTCCCTAATTGGTGTCCCGGATCAGTACCTATGTGCGTTAAAACTATCTGATCACAAAGATTTATAAATCGAGTCAAAACGTGAGGGTTCCCATCAAATTCGGGTAACATCCTCAATGACTTATAAATTGCATCTAATTCGTATTGCGCCATATTTTCAGAAAAATCCCTGTTTTCGTCAAATAAATTATTTCTATTTGAATTTAATCTAATATTACCTAACCTAGTATTCCTAATTTCTCGCGGATGAAAAATTTTGAAATCTATTAATTAACATACAATTTAATTATATAAAATTACACAGCTAAAATTCACACATAAAATTATGCAATATAATTTTTATGGAGTAAGTACTTAAATATAATAAGAAAATTATAGGATAAGTTTGGGTAAGGAACTTGAAAGATTCAAGGTACTTACAATCGCATTTTTCTTAGCCGGATCTATTTCTTGATTCCCTCTTTGGCTGCAACTTCTGTAGATTCTTAGTCTAGTACTCGATCGTAGTTCGAAAACCACACGGGTGGCACGCGGCGTGATGATTGTTAATCCCGAATCTCGCGAACCGGCCCGCGAGTACTATCCTACCGACTGCGCCAGTTACGATTGTTGCAGCCGCAGATGCCAAAAAAAAGGCAATTTACTTAATACTTTTTATTAATTAAGATATTACAATTTAAATTATATTAATTAAAATTATACAAACTAAAAAGAGTGATTCCCTACTGAAGTTAAGTAAAAGAATGGTTTCCACGGTCGGGGCCCAGAGCTGAGGTGGTCGAATTCTGCTAACTCCAATATTTCACCCGAAATGATGTCGAAATGTTGCACCGTGTACGATACAGCGAAATAAGGCTGTGGGCACACCTGGGTTTCTAATATTAAAATATTATAGGGACTTTATTGTCGATGTATGAAGTAAAGTTGAGGGCACACCGGTGACGTGGGCTAGGCTAGTGTAACAAAGAGAGAAATGCAACAACAATAGGACCACAAACAGACGAAATTGAAGCAATGAGCAACACACAGTCACGTAGCGAACTGTCTGCCGCCTGTCGCGACAATAATATTACTGCTGCGGACGTGGGATCGTTCATGTTATACAAAGTTTGAGCAGTAAATAATATCCTGTCTATCCTGGTGGGTTAGCCAAAGTGCCATTCTACAATCGTAAACGCTAGTAGAAAACTAATAAATGTAAGTAAAGGACATTTTACATCGAGAAATCGTCTTAAATGTCATTTCCATACATATATTAGTTTTTTTACTTTTTTTTTCTTTAACGCCGGCAAATGCTCTGAGGCAACTCGCGGGGGAATGGGTCTCCCCAGGCGAGTATGTGGAACTCGCTGCGTCCGAAAGCTGGTAAGTGAACGCAGCCCTACCCACTAAAACCCAGCGAGTGCCACCAATGCCGCCTTTGGTGAGGTGCCCCGGATCTAATGAGCAAACAGAGCACCTCTACGGCTAGTCAGTCCCCCAAGGGATCAACGCCACCTCCACAGAGGGGTTGACCCGCACCACAGAACAACCCCTCCCAACGTCGGGACAGTACAATAGTGTGAGGGTCCCGTCTTCGCCCCTTGCCACCTGCTCTTTTGTCCCCTCTTCTTATAAGAGGGATACAAAGGGCCCCCTCGGCTCAATTAGCTTCGCCCAAGGTACTGAGCTCACCCTAGGCTACTGAGCCCCACCGCCACGTCAAGGCCTGAACCATGGTGGGGTGAGGAATGGCATCTTGGATAACCCACCTGTCCTTCTTCCGAAGTCTGATGAGAAGCGCGGCGATGTGGTTTAGTCGGTTATTGTATGTATTTTAAGTGTGACAGGTCAGTTCGGAGGTTTGGTCACTTATTGTTTCATGATGTTTGAGCGTGTCTGAGTACTACGACTGAGCGAACCGTCGTCGTGATGTGGACAAGTATCACATTGACAATGATTATGTGGATGTTTCACGTGACATGTTTCTAAATAAAGTTCTAAAAACGAAGCATTATTAGTATAGATCTAACACACACGCACAGCTAACTAGATAAAACATTGATATGCTGCACAGCTTTTAAGATGAGCACATATTTCTATAACGTGGAGTGTGGTTTATTAAAATCGCAGTTCGTACGAGTATGGCGGAGTTTTGTGTGAAATATTATGATCTAAAATATAATGTAGCAAAAGTTGTTGGTCGTTTGAGACCTCGAGTTGAAGGCGTGTTATAAAACTGCATCACCAACTTTTAGCTTGTTCCTATAAAACTCTTTCTTATACTTTATTCAAAAAAGTAAAATTCAATCATATTTTTTTCCTTATAGTATGGGAGCTAGCAACGTCGGGAAAAAAAGAATTTCAGGTAGGCCAGTTTTTAGATATTATGCTATCTCTCTCAGTCTCCCGGACGTCATACGGACTATCTGGCTGGCGGTAGAGGTTGCGTTCATCAGTGCGCATCCTACTTGTACAGGTCAAATATACATTTTTCAATTCATTTGAAGAAGTTTCTTTCTTTTATTATTATTTTTATTGAACTTTTTTCAACATGAATCTATTATTGCCATACATTGCTTTATCTAAAATAATTTCTGAGTATGATTTTTTTTATGTTATCTTGGGGCAAACGAGCAGTCGGAGCCTCACGGCGCCTACGCCCATACACATCCGCACAACCAAGGTGCAGATGCGCCGCCCTCCTTTTCCTTATCCACCCAAAGGGCCACCGGAAACTCACAAATCGCACGAAATGCGACAGTATAGCTGTTACTTGACGCCGGTCTTATGTGTGCGAGAGGTGCCGGTACCCCTTGACGTGCCGGTCCAGTTCGACTGCAATGCAGGATGGCACTACCTCTTACAAAGTTATGATACTACGATTTAAATCTAATCGTGTCGATATTTTCTTGGATCAATATTTTAAATTAAATATCTATTAATAAGTTTCTTTGCCGAAAGATTTTAAATTTTTTCATTATTTTAAAGATAATAACTTATTTCAAGACGATGACAATCCAAAAGACGACGATGACAGTGAAAATGACAGCAGTGGTGATGATGATGATGATGATGATTGAGATGATGCCTTCGTTTCTTTGTGATGTGAGGATTAAAAAATCTTATTTTTGTTTATTTTCATACTTGAGATTGATCATTATCTTAATTTTGTACAAATTTCAGCGATACTGAAATATTTATATTTAATTCAAAATTAGCGTCTGGCACAGTTTATACAACAATAAAAATGTATGGCAATTTTTTTAAATTTTTTTTTATGTTAAAAAAAACATAACATGGCAAATTATAATAGATTCATGTTGCAAAAAGTTCAATAAAAATAATAATAAAAGAAAGAAACTTCTTAAAATGATTAGAAAAATGTATATTTGACCTGTACAAGTAGGATGCGCACTAATGAACGCAACCTCTACCGCCAGCCAGATAGTCCGTATGACGTCCGGGAGACTGAGAGAGAGAGAGTATATCCACAAACTGGCCTACCTGAAGTTCTCTCTCGAAAACGTTGCTAGCTCATACCTACACGCTTACAGCAACACGGGCCTCCGTCCGGGCCTCCGGTCCGTGTTGCTCTAAGCTCCATACGATTATCTCTATACCTATATTATGTACCGCGTTATGCGCTATAACGTAACTAGCATTATACTCCGCATACGTACTACCATCCTGTTTTATATTTTTGCCGTGAAAAAGCTTTACTGTGTTTCGGAGAGAAGGGCAGTACAGGCAGAGAGTCAGTACTTGGAGTACTGACCACTTACCATCAGGTGGCGTGTCCGCCTGTTTGCTTCCAACAACTTAAAAAATGTTGTAACTGTAAACAAAAGGAGGAGGTTCACAATTCGGATGTTTGAGTTTTATTTTAAGTTTGTTCGGGTATAACTTCCGTCGTTTACCAACCGATTTGAAAAAGTCTTTTTTGTTTGAAAAGGTATACTTTCCAAATGATTCCATCAGAAGGAAACCAGCATGTGATGATGGCATCCCGGAGAAATCGAGGGGAGCCTTTGAAAATTGAAGCGTCATCTAGTGTGTTTGTTAATTTGTTCATTAAGTATTTTAAAGAACAATTTAATGAAGGTCTAGAGTTGATCTGATGATGAAGCTAAGAGACAGTCGAGGGAACTCCTCAACGATTTACAGCAGTAACCTTGTGTTTGGGCTTGATAAATTTGTATTGATGAGACCTTCACAGATGGGTTGTGACTGTCATTTGGCCTACAACCTATTATCAATGTGACATACCTACCTACCTTGGCTGACACCAACTACAAAGTTAAAATAATGACGTGGTAAACGCAAATATTGTACATTAGTAGAAGCATAAGCTGATTACAAATTGTAGGCACAAACATTAAAGAATACAGGTCACTACATCGATAACAATAATTAATATCATGACTCAATATAGACCGGTTTTTATTTGGACGATGCTATTTAACTTGATACATGCTGTAAGTTTAACGATAAATGTTGGGTTCGCAAAATAGTCCAGTAGCCCATTGGGAGGATAGGAAAAAAGAGCGTCACCCATCTGCATAACTTTTGATTGATGTCTATGAGCGTCGGTAGGTCACCATAGGGCTCCGACTGTTCCTTTGCCTTTTTTCTTTTTTTTTCTTTAATGCCGGGAAATATTCTGAGGCATCCCATGGGGGAGTGGGGTAAGTGGCACTGGTAAGTGGACGCAGCTCTACCTTCTAAAACCCGGCGAGTGCCATCAATGCCGCTTTAGGTGACGTGCCCCGGATCTGTTGAGCAAACAGGGCACCTCGACGGCTAGTCAGTCTCCCAAGAGACCGACGCCAAGTCTACAGAGGGGTTGTCCCGCACAGAACAGCCCCTCCCAAAATCGGAACAGTACAATGGGATGAGGTTCCTGTCCTCGCCTCTTGCCCCCTGCTCTTTTGTCCCCTCTACTTATAACAGGGGTACAAAGAGCCCCCTCAGCTCAATAAGCTTCGCCCAAGGTGCTGGACTCACCCTGGGCTACTGAGCCCAACCGCCACGTCAAGGCCTGAACCATGGTGGGGACTGTTCCTTTGTCTCCTTATTCTATAAAAATTAAATAAACAAATCAAATAAAGAAAAAAATTCAAGTAAGCGAGTTGGTTTCATTCCATAACAGGTAGTATATTACGGGCCGTAAAACGGCGACGACGGTCGACGGTATATGCAAATATCGGTAATTGTGTAACGAGCCTCCCGAACACCCCGCATGACGCGCGGGTAGCGGGCAGCAGGCAGTGGGTAGCAGGTAGCAGGTGGCGGTTACAAGTCAACGGGCAGTGTTTAGCTGGTTTAGCCGCGCGGGGAGAGTGCTACAAAAATACATACAAAGATATAGAGTGGACCAACTCGCCAGCGCGGGCCGTATCACGTGTCACGCTCTGTTTGTTCACTTTAAAGATATTTGGGAGAATTAAACGCAGCCGAGCGCGTAAGTTCCATTAGTGACGAGCGACTGGTGGCGGCGCTCGGATTATAAATCCAACCCGCTCGATGTGACCGACGTAGCTCGAGATGTTAGGAGTACCGTTTGCAATGACCGATTCATTTTTAGCCTTTATTTATTTCTTTGTACTATAATTTAATATCTCCGCCTCTCCGTCCACTTCAATAGATTTTACTACAGCAGATGCGACCGAGGTTTGTTCGAAGCGTTTAATTTGTGTCAACGTCAGCGGCGGGGACTCCCCGGGCGCCGTCGGTACTTGCTCGCCCCCTCCCGCCGCCCCGTCCGTGCCCCCGAGCCGCCGACCGCGGGCGCCCCTAAATACGTAATAAGACGACGTGAACGCGGCCGCACAGATTTACGGTAGCATGATACCCGTCTCACCGTTACTCAGCTATGCGCGGCGTGAACTATCTGTTACCTAAATATTTACCCGCGCCGTGCCCCTATTTATTTACATTGTCAGCTCAACTCGGCTACAAGTTGTGTGTCGGTGGTACGAACGGTGATACATGACAACCTATTTGTTATCTTTAAATCATCTATTTATAGATCGTTTTTAAATCAAATATTAAATATGTACAAGAAGATTTTTTTTATAGAAGAGGAGGCAAACGGACACTCGTTTCACCTGATGGTAAGTGAAAGCGACATCCACAGACAACTGCTATACCAGAGGATTACCAGGTGCGTTGCCGGCCTTTCAAATATGAGTATGCTCTTTTACGATAAAAGATAACAAGAAGATAAAAATGTAACTGGACTACAGCTAAATGGACCAAACAGGTCTTTAGCCTTGCTTTCTGAAAATACAAGACATGAGCATTTTGACCGCCGAAACTTAACAATAATCTTGTTTAATTTTATATTTATATAAAATACAATAAAGCTGAGATAAGCTTTTAAGCTTAACAAATAATTCTCCCTTATATGTTATCAATAAAATAATAGTGCCGTTCATAAAACTGTTATTAGCGGTTTGTGACGTTTGCCATAAAATAGCCAGTTACGAGGCCGGCTCGACCTACTTCGATGAAAATTACAGACAGAAGGACAAATTACGTCTGTTTTAATTAATTTATCGCTTTTTATTATCCTGTCACTTGACATACAATTTGAATTTCATTCATGTAGTATTTTCATATTATAATTTGACATAAAACAACTCACAAAACGGAGCTTAACAAAAGTATAATTTCAAACTGTAACTTTATACTTCACTTGTCAATGCAAGTAGTAAGCAGTTGGATTATGTCACGGCATGTATCGCCGTGTACAGTGCGTCCAGTGGTGACACATCACACGTCATGTGGACTGTGACGTGCGTCACGTCGTGTCACGCTACGTCACGACACGTCACGGCCGGGCGAGGCGACGGGCTCAAGTCATCGCTCGCGGTCTCTGATCATGAGATGCGATCTAAATTAATAACACATGAGTGAATCGTTACATAGATAATTAATATTATTTATGCAATAATATAATATCTTCAATTCTGTGCAGTTAATAACTTGCGCCATGCAATAACAAAAGTTTTATCACTTACCGAAACAATAAGCATGCCTTAAACCACACTTAAACTGTCTCTCTAAATGTGGGCGTTTGATTTTTTTTTGATTAAAGTAAGTCTCAAAAATAGTAGAGTACTACTACGGAACAGGCGGACCAGCAGGCAGACCAGTCTGACGTGGTAGTTCATTAGCAGCTCCGGCCATTACCAGTCATTGAGGGTCAAGATTACAGCGTGACCTCTCAACGGGCCCGACGTGGTCAAATATACTACAGTAGACTTCAGTATACTTGGGCTTAACATCACCAAGTGCCTACGTTTTATCGTTTAAAATTCACTCTCCGCGCAGTAATCACAGAACAAAAGACGATAATTCCAAAGAGTTTCAAGGGACATTAAGAAAATCCATAACTTTGTAAGTCGTTAGAGACTGACGGGGACATACTTATGAATTCTTGATGTTGAAAGTTGACTCGAGAGAGGAATTTTGCAGATTTAAATCTGATAAGTAGGGCACTGAAGACATTTAATTTCTAAACCTAAATGCTCGACATAAAAATATGAATGAATAAATTTTTAAACGATGCAATGCTTCGTTGAAAAAGCAGCGGCTTGCGAGTGGTCACTTAGTCGAAAAAAACATCTTAATATTAATATCATCATCATAAATATAATATTATGTAAAAAGAATATTTATACTACAAAATAAATCCTACTTTTACATTTTCACTATAAGCTCGAGCGCAGGCTCCATCACTTTACCGCTAAAAGGCTAGAAACTCATGATAGGTTTATTTTGATTGGGTTTAAAAAACCGTCGATGCACAATTGCGCTAAGCCACTAACCCATAAACTGCGACCGCAAGAGACCGAACGATGAAATAACACGGCTAACCCTACCGATAACCGGTTCATAACCTGCGGGTAACCACAAAACCAGCGGGTAACCACACAACCAGCGGGTAACCACACAACCCCCGGGCACCTAACTGCGACAATCCAAAGAGAATTAGATTGAAAAATACTGTTGTTTGTTTGCTCAAAATTTAATAGGCGCGTTATTTCTGGTAGCCTCATGTTATGCAGGTACGAGGTCGAAATGACATGGTAGTTGTACGATTCTGTATCATTTGTACTTTATGCCCTATTATATTATTTGCCCCGCCACGCACCGCCCCGCCTCCAACGCCGACGCCCGCGCGCCTCTACACTACCAATATGAACATTATTCATCATCATCATGATCATCGTCAGCCTCTATCCGTCCACTGCTGAACATAGGCCTCCCTCAGTGAACGCCAAGACGGCCGATCCCTTGCTACTGGCATCCAACATGGACCGGCCACCGCACGGAGATCGTCTACCCACCTGGTTAATAGCCGACCAACACTTCGTCTACCTGAATGTGGCCTCTATTCTTGAACTTTTTTTTTTATAGAAGATAGAAGAGGGGGCAAACGGATAGTCGGTTCACCTGATGGTAAGTGAAGAGCGACATCCACAGACACCCGCTACACCAGTGGATTAGCAGGTGCGTTGCCGGCCTTTCAGATTTGAGTATGCTCTTTTCTTGAAGGTCCCCAAGTCTTATTGGTTCGGAAACACCATAGGAGGCAGCTGATTCCATATTAGTCGTGCGAGGCAGGAAATGCCGTAAAAATCGATTTGATGTGGATTTCC
Organism: Helleia helle; assembly: GCA_963853865.1. Taxonomy (NCBI): domain Eukaryota; kingdom Metazoa; phylum Arthropoda; class Insecta; order Lepidoptera; family Lycaenidae; genus Helleia; species Helleia helle. The sequence goes on from OY971427.1 coordinate 20,730,760, forward strand.
GGACATCGAGATGGTGTGGGTGAAATTTGGAGTTTTTCCGCGATGTCGGGTGGTGGAATTTTGCTGCAGGTATTAGTCCGAACAATTCCTCAGAGCACTCCCCGTGGTAGATGCGGTAGAAGATGCAGAGCGATCCGACATCTCTACGCAGCGCCAAAGAATCAAGCCGATTGGAGATAACATTGTCGTCGACGATTCGAGCCGCCCGGCGTTGAATGCGGTCAAATGGAAGGAGCTGATATTGGAGCGCTCCAGCCCAGAGGTGAGAGCAGTATTCCATGTGAGTCCGGATCTGCCTTGTATAATTGAAGGCGGTGTGAAGGCATGAAATACTGCTTCGCCCTATTGAGCACATCGAGTTTCTTCGAGGCTAGTTTAGCCTTTCCTTCCAAATGACTACGAAACTGCACATCTCTCGATATATTGACGCCAAGTATCCCAATGCTGGCTGAGGCGGTTAGGGAAGTGCCTTCAAATTGTAGAGGAACGACGAAGGGTGATTTTTTTGCGGTAAACGCGCAAACTTGTGTCTTGTTGGGGTTAAATTGGACTAGGTTAAGTCGCCCCCATTCCGAGACTCTGGCCAGCTGAGACTCGATTTCAGACACAAGTTTGTTCCGACACTCATCGACTTGTTCCCAAGAAATATTAGGGCGGCCAGTGTAAAAATACACCAAGGGATCGTCGGTGGTATTTTTCCCTGGTCATCCAAAGTCGAGTTGGAAGCAAAAAGAGTGCCTAGAAGATCGGCCTTCTCCTTATTGGCCATCCGTTCTCCTGAGTGTGTGACCAGCCCACTGCCACTTCAACAAGCTTATTATTTATATGATATCAGTAACCTTAGTTATCTCTGGCGGATGTTTTCGTTCCGAATCCTATCTGCCAAAGAAACACCCATCATAGCACGATCCATAGCACGTTGAGCTACGGCAAACTTACGGACCAGCCGTTAATTTAGAGGCCACGTTTCAGCCCCGTAGGTCATCACGGGGAGAACGCATTGGTCGAAGACTTTCGTCTTCAAACTCTGCGGAATAGATAACGTAAGAATATAGGCTAAGCTTCATAAAAAATATTATCGTCATTAAATTAAACCAATATCGTACTAATGAAAACCTAGGCATACAGCAGTGAAGATATATAAAATGTCAACTCAACCATCTTCATAGCATTAAGTAATATACTATAGGTAATAAATGACGGTAGCAAAGATAGGAGAATAAAATATGACCGGGTCGGGTGAGGAAATGAGGACCGGTCACACGTGAGCTACCTGTACACTAGTTCACGGCAATTGCCCCCGACGTGAGCAGACCTGCGGTGAATGGAGCATTCATATATAATAGGAATTCATCTCGTGATTCACAAAAAAAATACTAATATATTACTTTATTACTAATATATTATAACACTACTAGTGGCACCGACAGACGTCCTGTACAAAATATTTAAATATTTATATATATATTTTTTGTAATTTAAACCATTCTCGAATCCTCTTAAACACACACAAAATGTACTTACAACTGAAAATAAATACAACAAATTTTAGTAGACGGAAGGTTCTCTCTAATCGGCTTGATTCTTTGACGCTGCGTAGAGATGTCAGATCGCTCTGCATCTTCTACCGCACGTACCACGGGGAGTGTTCTCAGGAATTGTTTTTTTTTTATTTCGTTTTAAAATATATATATTAAAAAAAATTTTGGTAACAAAATCTTGATAATTTTAACCTCTCTCTTATATAAACGCTACATGGCACCTTACTGACCCATCTCAAAAATCTATCCTGTATAATTCATACGCTCATAGACATACAACATAAGCAAATTCACACATTTCATACACACTTTATATCCTAGATTTCTATTTTATGAAAATCAAAAATCAAAAATCATTTATTGTATATATAAAGGTGGTACAGAAAATAAAACAATGTAACCCTGGTCCCTTCACTAGGATTCCCTGTGTTGTAGGTGACTCTGTAGTCTCTTGTGACTGAAGTCTCTTCCCTGATGCATATAGTATGTTATGTTTGATTTATGTTTTTTTTTCCTTTAAAATAATATGAATTGTACCACACGTCGAACGTTGTCTTTGTTAAATAATTGTAAGTAAATGTATGAGGGCCAGGGGATCTTAAGCAAAGATTTATAATCTAGTGCGGACTCCAGAGTCTCACGAGGTTGAACATGGACTTGCACTTAGTTTGTGTGTGTGTGTGTGTGTGTGTGTGTGTGTGAAAGAAAATAAAATTATTATTAAAAAAAATTGCTCGTAGTTTCTGTAGTCCGTTACACCGGTGTCATGTCAACGTCACGTTGGCGTCACGGCGGTGTCACATTGCCGTCACGTCGGTGACGGCGCTGCGGTGCACACTCGATTGCAGCTGTACGTTAATACCAAACAGCGTGGACGGACAACTACGAATAAATTTGCGCTTTATCGCGTCCGGTTTTCACTCGCCCCTTCACCCCCTCACCCTTGCACGCGCGGTCGCTCGCCTGGAAGCCTCCCCCTCCGTCTAAGTGACGTCGGCGGATATCAGCCGGGTATCTCTCTGCGGCTCGGAGTCGCTCTAGTCTCTACAACGCTGTGGTCACTCACTCCGAGGTCAGCCTCGATTTTGAGATAATATGTATTTTGTATACATTATTTTTAATTTTTATATATATTACGTCATCTTTAGCTCATAGTTAATACTGAGAGCGAGATATAATATAACTAAGAGATAGATATATATATAGAGATAGATATAGAGCTCCATATAAAACCCGTGTAGCTTCGAGATTAAAAAGGGGTTTGTATCCTATATGAACTTTGGACTAATATACAATATTATGAACTTAATACATTTTGGTCCAGTGCCAAATAGACAACAAATATAATTGTACAGCTAGATACAAACATTAAATTATGAAACCGGCTAACTTAAAAGCTAGATATAACTACAGTATTTCTATAAATCTATACTAATATTATAAAGCTGAAGAGTTTGTTTGTTTGTTTGAACGCGCTAATCTCAGGAACTACTGGTCTGATTTGAAAAATTATTTCATTGTTAACAGCCCATTTATCGAGGAAGGCTATAGGACATAGGTTATAATATAACATCACGCTGTGACATACCTATAGGAGTTGTGTAACGCGGGCGAAGCTGCAGGCAAAAGCTAGTATATAATAAGTTTAAAACTTTCTACTTTATTTCTCACATTTCTTTAAATATGTATATTGTGTGTATTTAATAAAGATATAATATATTAATGTTGGTAAACTGGCAACAGATGTACTACGGATGTAGGTTTCTGGAGCGTGGGGCATCACGTATATGTTTTGTGGTTGTAGCACACTGGCGCGACGTCCAGGAACTTTCTCTAAAAACTTTGCTTCTCATTTTAAAATATCTAAATATATTTATAAATTACTATAAATTTTAATTTCCATACCATGAACAAACATCACCGCATCCTTAAATTAACACTGGCTAAAATTTAATATAATATAATATTAATATACAAAATATGTTGTGTATGTTGGTACAACTCACACACGGCCATGATCCCAAACTAGGCAGAGCCTGTTCTTATGGCAACCAGACAACTGATAATTATATTATATAAATTATACCCAGACACAAAACAAATGATCATGCTCATCAGACAAACATTTGTTCTGGGTGGGGATCGAAACCACGACCTTCTGGTTTAGCAGTCAGGGTAGTCACTGACCACTAGACCAACAGGCCATTTTATTAATACTTTCTTATATAACTCCATGCTCATGTATAGGCGATTGTTAACTGGCACGCTGCTCCGAAAGCTATAATAATAATACGTTGTTTTCTTTAAAACACCAATATCTTAACTGTATTTAAAATGTCACCGACGTAATATATCAGCGGACATCCATGAGGTGCAAGCAGCAACAATGTCAACTGTGAATGGAACGGTTGGAACTTACTTTTGTACCACGCGCCACGGTTTCCTCTATAAAGTTAAATAATCCTTAATAGTTTACATAACAGCTACCACTACTCTTTCACTGAAGTGATCTTGTCTGTTGCCTACATATCAGGGACCCTCAAAAAGCGGCTGATGTCGCAGTGGTTTTAGTTAGGGTGGGCACTCCCAAGTGCGAGTCCCACATTGGGTCAGGATCTACCCGAAGATCCTGGCTGCATCGATAAGGATTTCCCTGCAATATAAAAAAATACTACTACTGTTATACGGCAATCTTTAAGTAGTAGCAGTATGATATATAAATGGAAATTAAATAAAGAATAAAAATATTTTTATTCAATGTTGTACGTCAAAGTAGCTTATTGAACGTCAAATGACTCTACTACTGGTTCCAAAACTAGTCCACTGAGAAGAACCGGCGAAACAAACTCAGTGAAACTAATCTTTTCAATATTATACAATATAGGTACATAATATGATATAATTATACATAGAAGCTATGTAGGAAACGCCTTATTCCCAAGGTGTGGTATCTTCAATAAATTCTTTTATTTTGTAGTATCCTTTACCACACAAACGTTCTTTAACAGTTTTTTTAAATTTATTTATCGATAGGTTTTGAACGTTTTCTGGGATCCTATTGTAGAAACGTATACATTGATACCATACCCATAAAAGAATTACTGACCTTATGTAGCCTAAAATATGGCACAACAAGTTTATGTTTGTTCCTTGTATTTTTATTGTGATTATCGCATTTTTTTTACAAATTCGTTTATATTTTTGCGAACATACATCACGTTTACAAAAATGTATTGAGATGCTACAGTCAAAATGTCTATTTCTTTAAATTTCTCTCTTAATGATATTCTGGGACCCAGACAGTAGATAGCCCGTATAGCCCGCTTCTGCAGTATGAAAATTTTATGTATAATATTACATCCTGTAGCCAATTACGTATCGATGTGACTGAGTCATTTGCGAGGTGCGATGCTCTGTGGGACTGGAGACTCCCCTACACTCTCGCCAGCAGAAGTGTAATACATGAGCTATTGTTACGATACAAATGAAATCAATTTGGATTGTATATAAAAAATATTGTTTCTCATAATTACAAATAAAGATCTCCACTTCTCGCCTGGTAACAATATCGTTATTTTTTCGATTGTATTTTATATAATAGTTACACTAATGGTACATATTTTTTTACTATTATCAAGCATATTATTTACGTCTCGTGACATCGAAGAAGGAATATAGGAGCAGGAAAAAATAAAAAATGTACCGAATATAATATTGGTTACTAGAAACAAAAGAGCAACGTACTGCAATTTATTTTATACTCCGATCGCCCGTAGCGGTGCGTAATGAGGGGAAATGATACTGCGACGTTTTGTACGAATAGAATAATAATATTAACCCTTATATGTCCCACTGCCAGGCTTGGGTCTCCTTCTCGAAATCAGGCGAGGAGTTGCGCCATAGTTCACCGATGCGCCGGTTGGTAATCTTCAAGGACTTATCTCTCATCTCTGAACTCTCAACAGGCTTGCAGGTTTAGTCACGGTGTTTCCTTCACCGGTGAGCAAGCGATGATCTTATGTTCGGGTGCACGTAGAAATTTAGAAAAGCCCATGTTATGGCACCACAGGTTTTAAGGTCGAACCCGGACCTCTCATTCAAGTGGCTGAGCCCATACCGACTAGACCATCGTCGCCTGCCTGCTAATAGAATATTAGACACAATATAAACGAATTGCAACCAAGATATACACAATAAAGATCACTGCGAGAGGGTTTAAAAAGGTCGGGAGTCGGACTGGCCCGCAGCCAGCGACGGTAGCGCCCCACGCAACGGCAAAGCCCCCTGCGATGGCAGCGCCCTCCGCAACGGCAGAGCACCCTGCGATGGCAGCGCCCTCGCTACGGCAGAGCCCCCTGCAACGGCAGCGACCTCCACTAAGCCGGCCGCCGATATATAACTGCTAATGGATATGCAACTGAATAAAATGAGGCTTATAGCCTACTTGTGTAGAATATTAAGTGATATTGACTTTTTGGATAGGGGAATATAAAAGAGAGAAATGCCGCTACATTACTTGTATATTACTTTTGCAAAATATAATATAAAGTTGAACATTGAAATTTTAGGCATACAACATAGTGTATGCCTAAAATTTCAAAATAAAAAAATAAGCTAAAGTAATATACATGTTATAGTGTTAAAAAATCTATACTACCCCAACAACAAACCTTATTTCACTCTTTTACCAACAATTATCTAAAAAATAAATTACAACGACACGAGAATATATTATTATGTAACAAACGGTTTTACTTTTTCGAGAGAACTTAATAAATTCAATATAAGTACATTCGTATGTTCACTTCGCCAGAACTATTAACCTAATAATGATTTGGCGTGCGGTTTTGGCTTCTTCATCTCTACTGAAAGTTATCTACTCGCCCCGGATAGCCCTGCCAAGGACGGAACACTGTTCCATACTAATACTTCGAAATTATCATTCATATTATATCATGGTTATGCAGATGTAAATATATACTCTTTAGTGTTTCTTTTATGAATAAATCACTTGAAACTACCTTGATTCGGTACAGGAATACACGGTAGTATCTATAGTTCATTACTACATCCCATTTCATAATCCTTACCCCATCCTTAATTTACGTTTTTCTTTAGTCTTGAAGAATGAAAAAGGCCTCGCTCATGTTTAATAACAACTAATATTTAAAAAATCATGTTCTATGATACAGATTACAGTCTTTTTTGTTTATGTTAGATTGCGCTCTATGTAAGTTCCACTTTTGTACCGAGTGTTCCGATCACCTGGCGTTGGGAACTACCTCACGACCTAGACTCTAAGTAGATGAACTCCAGCTGTTATTAATATTAACAATATTAGCATAACAGTTAAAACATCGAAACAAAAGAGAATCACAATCATTATTTAATATACCAGACTTCCAACGTGCTACGAGCGACTGTCATGACGACTCACCATTTTTTTTTTCATTCAGAATCTATTCGAATAAAATTATGAATAGTAAAGTTAAGTCGAGATATTACTATATTATGTCTGGCAACAAAAGAAGCAGCAAAAAAGGAAAAGGTTTTTAACATTATGATGAACTTAAAATTCAAATACAACTTACTTTAAAATCCATATCTTATATCTTTAAATGAGAAATTCTTGTATATATATATTTTTAGGGATCAGAAGTGGAGATAAATAAAAGACAACAATTGCTATACAATCACAGCTGCAAACACAAGACAAAACCCACGCTTAATCCAGTTTATTACTTTAAATATTCCCTAAAACCTTCCTTAACTCAACATTAAATAGAACAATCGTCAATTTACATAGTAACAAAGCACAAAATGATTTAGACACATGAATTAAACAATTACAAGAATATTTAACGAAGTACAAAATAGCGAGAGCCCAAAATGGCGCCAATCCACTGACAAGCTATCCAATTCCTTCTTCTTCTATTTTACTAGCTGTCAGGTGATGTTGCCATTACCTAACCGTCAAAGCAGTTTTAACCTAACACGGCTTCTCCTGACTGTGCGCCGTCCTCGGCCACATCTTCTGTATTGTGTTCCAGCGCGGTCATCCATGTTGTTAGAGGATGGAGCTGAAGAAGAGTCCGCTTCATTGTCGTCGGAGTCATTGTCATCAGCATCAGGCAAAAAGATAATGTTGTGTTCCAAATATATGAATAAAATAATCAATTTCCTACAGTTTCATTCATTTTCATTGACTACTTTCATTTGTTATAAACCTCTTATCATTTCTTATTTTACTCATATAGTATTAAAACAACCTTACACGTTTAATGTGTCTGCAGGACCAATGTCCAATACACATACTCTATGTGTCTGCAGGACCAATGTCCAATACACATACTCTATGTGTCTGCAGGACCAATGTCCAATACACATACACTATGTGTCTGCAGGACCAATGTCCAATACACATACTCTATGTGTCTGCAGTACCAATGTCCAATACACATACACTATGTGTCTGCAGGACCAATGTCCAATACACATACACTATGTGTCTGCAGGACCAATGTCCAATTATACACATACAATATGTGTCTGCAAGACCAATGTCCAATTATACACATACACTATGTGTCTGCAGGACCAATGTCCAATTATACACATACTCTATGTGTCTGCAAGACCAATGTCCAATTATACACATACACTATGTGTCTGCAGGACCAATGTCCAATTATACACATACACTATGTGTCTGCAGGACCGATGTCCAATTATACACATACTCTATGTGTCTGCAAGACCAATGTCCAATTATACACATACATTATGTGTCTGCAGGACCAATGTCCAATTATACACATACACTATGTGTCTGCAAGACTAATGTCCAATTATACACATACACTATGTGTCTGCAGGACCGATGTCCAATTATACACATACTCTATGTGTCTGCAAGACCAATGTCCAATTATACACATACATTATGTGTCTGCAGGACCAATGTCCAATTATACACATACACTATGTGTCTGCAAGACCAATGTCCAATTATACACATACACTATGTGTCTGCAGGACCAATGTCCAATTATACACATACATTATGTGTCTGCAATGAGATGAAAATGAATGAATGAAATGAATGAGATGCAATTTCTATCCAATGGCAGCATGTGTCCTTCACATCCATTCTGACAACACCACAGTGCAAATTGGGCTGCTAAGTAGATAGACAGTTTTGTCAATGGCGTGTCTAATAGCATCTACAGCCGTAGCCAGTCACACATATGTTATCTTCTGCAACAGAAAGCAAACTATTAATCACATTCAAAGAACAATGCACATCTTGTACAATGCATGTACTTTGGGCATATCATTCTTTCCATGGCACCATAATATATTGTGTCGCCGCTTGGGTCGTTTTTCTGCGAGCACCAGTGGCAGTGAGTAACTTAAAATCATATCGGTCGCTCAGTAGGATGTTCTTAATCTGATATGGACCCCTCATGTCGGAGTTCAACTCTTTGAGAACTTGATGATCGAAAACCCTCGAAATGATTCCGATCATGTGACTAGTTACATAACTTACATGAGTTCCAAATTATTATTGTTAAATTATCATAACCGACGACATAAACGTATCTGGGTCATTTTACCAAGTACCAGAAAAAGTGTTATTTAGCCATAATAAATAATTCATAAATTTGGTAATGAAGAAAATCGGTCTAACTAATTAATTTGTGCCTCATTTAATCCTTTATCTAACAAAACTGTCCTTAAATTTATCATAAATCCCTAAAAAAAATATTAAAATAATTGTCGAAGTCATACTCCGTGAACTGTTATTATTACATGTGCAGTCATAAAAACCACCAATACGAACCATATAATTAAAATGATCAATAATAGGGTTACTGAAATCCATAAGAATACTTTTTTTTTTTGTGATGATAAATATTTTTTTGTGGCTATAATACGCCTGTTATCAAAATTTACCTCATTTCTGTGAACCATTATTTCTACACAAAAAAAATCCAAAAAGTAATTAAAAAAAACCTTTTTTTTTTTTTTTTTTTACCGATTACCACTGCAATTAACTGTCAAAACAGTTGTATCCGAATAGAAAATCAGGAGTTTTGTGTGCTGTGGAGTAAAATATTGAAAATAAACGCAATTTACGGCTTTTGTCAAGTTTGTAGCGTCAATTCGGTCAACAAAGCATATTGGCAAGTAGCAATCTATGGTTTTGCCAATTCAACTCATATCTCATGCCATGGGGTCTAATATTGGGCAAGGGTATAATTTGCTAGGATACTTGTAAAACCACGACGTGTGTTGACTTGAATTAGGTTTTATCAATTCTGTGAACATCATTTTAGTGAACATGCTGTTCACGGGAGTGATTAATATCACGGAAATTACTCTTTTTACTATTTATAACAATATTTTTGACTTAATTCGCTGCTTAAAATATAATTAAAGCTTAAAATATAATTAAGACTTAAATTAACTGTTTCATTGTGTAAATTTAACATAAAACTTAATTAATTTCGTTAATAGATCATGTTCACGGAATGAACAAGTTTCACGGAAATATTTTTTTAGATATATGTATGTGTGTATTGCATAATGGCAAACTAATAAGAAGCTTTCCATTTACTTAAATTACACGTAACACTTTGGTCATGGGTATCATTTTTTTATCAAGTACGTACAAAAATTGTAAAAACTATCGGACCAAACAAGATATGAAGAAATACTAAGGGAAGATACACCACCACGGATCCCTGCATTTTCACAAAGAGGAAATAGGAGAAACTTAGCATCAAGAAATAGAAGAATTTTGTATGTCGAAAACAGATTTCTGAAAAAAAAAAAAAAAAAAGCATCCCAGCGCGAGAACGTTGTCTTCAAATATAAAAATAGATTTAGAAGACTTTAGCAACAGACTCCACATAAGCGTCAGCATGTTAAAGAGGTCACTTTTATGGCCGCGAAAACGCTCATAAAAGATTTTTTGGAGCAGGATGAAAACATGATGCAAACATCACTTGTACACATTTTGGGATAGGTTCTGATGAAATAATAAGGCCTCTACGCCAAAACAAAATAAATAATCAACACATTAAGCAGCTTTACAAAAGTTTTGGTAAGTTGGTAATGATTCCAGTAATTCAGATCCCTTTTTTGATCGAATTCACAGAAATGATGGTATGGCATTATCATTTCCGTGAACAAAGTTTATTTTTACTTAAATGATTTTATTAAAGATTACTTTATGTTTTTTTTTTTTTTGTTGCGACATTATTGTTAACATGCATTAAATTATGTTACAAAATTAATAACTCGTGTTTTATTGTTTAATTATGACAAAATAACAATTTCTAACATTTCAGTGAACACATGCATCAATCCTGTGAACGCAATAAAAATGTTTTTCTTGATTTTAGGTACTAAATATGACTGAAATTTTGTTTTATTTGGTGTTATGATTTAAAATAATATTTAAAAAAAAATGAAGGCAAAAATACTTAATATCCCGTCTTTTAGTAAAGCGATTTTAAAAGTCACATTCCGTATAATGACCCATCTTAGCTCGGCTTACCTGACACAATTAAGCTACATCAGAATAGATACCACAAGTACGAAAAGTAGAATAATGTTTAGATCTTACTTAAATTACGAAGAAATTGCGGCCAAAATGTCAGTAGCGTCAATCTCAATGCGATGCAACACAGCAGCACATGCGCATCGCACGCATCACAGCAGCGCCGCCTGTACACGCTCAGCCGGACGTGGTCCGCCCGCACAGCGCCAACCAGTGCTAGCCGCCCGCTAGCAGTGCCAGCAACACCAGCGGCGCCAGCAACATCAGCAGCGCTGACAGCATGAGCAGTAACAGCATCGCCATGTGCCATTCGCGCCAACAGCGGCTGTAGCGTCAGCGGAGGTAGCAGCACCAGCAGCTTGGCATATGCCCCCCATACGACCGTGTCGCACAAGGCCACTTAGCGCGATGTCTCGCACAAGAAACCTCAGCATCGGTGCAGGGCCCACCACGCCAACCAGAAATCGCAGGGGCGAGCTGCATCGTCGACAACGCCACAGATCACTGCAGTTTTGTTGTTCGTCACTATCTGAAACATATTGAGAAAAATTCTGCAATAATGCTCAATCTGTAGTAAAGTAAATCAACTTTAATCAAAAATCTAAATTCCAACTCAAAATAAATGATCGACCATCCAATACCAGAAAAACCAAGTACCACTTACATCGACTATTTCCAATCAACAAAATATCATTCTTAAATCATAAAACACAAAGCATGAATCTTATTTGTATCGTATAGCATTACTCTCAATGCCGAGTCCCACGGACTCTATGGTCTCTGCACGACCTCCGCCAGCATCACCCCCGTACCCCGTATCCACTTACTACTAGAGCAGACACCGATTCTAACGGGCTACGAGATGGCTACTGGTCTCAGCCAGCACCACCCCCGTACCGCGTATCCACGGACTGCTAAAAGTAGACACCGATTTCTCACGGACTACGGCTACGAGATGGCTACTGGGTCGGTCTAAACAAGTGAACTAAGATTCACTGCTATCACTTGACTCAATTTCTTCTACTTCAACTTCTATTTCAGATGGTACTTAGCCCTCCGGCATTGCCTTAGCCTATCATGATGTCACTACGCAAATAAACATCAGGCAAAACATGGAATAACATTTCTATGGGGTATTCATTGATTTCTACGTTACACAATATCTGTTCAGTGTTAATGATAAGCATCACTCAAACTGCTATAACTCCAATATACCTTCGTAATATTCTCATCACATAACTCAGTACTTTTACCTACCGGTAATCTCATTATCAACATTCATTACTGTTTTAGTACTTGTTCGTAACAACAACATCTTTTACTGTACAACTACAGTTCATCAAGTCAAATCAGTATTCAGCGAGTCGATATCTAAAATACCCGAAACTAGCCACGGCCAATTTCAGCGTCATCACTCCACCACTCTCCAAGCGGTTAACAACAACAATTCCACCACTCAAGTGGTCCACAATCACCTCTCACCGGTGATTCTCACACTAACTACGTAAATTTCTTTACCACAATGTAAACACAAGAGTAAGTTCACCAGAGCAGGGAACGGAAAAACGTTGATAGTGATGATGAACACATAAAGAAAATGCAAAATTAAGAAATGTACATGTGGTTGATTTACACCAACAACACGCACACAACATTATGCAACCAAAAACATATGGTTGTCAACCTCGAGTCACTAAACACTAATACAGTTGAGAAAATGCTTACACAGTGTACTCGGTGGCAACATATAAAAAGCACAAGATAAACATACCAGCTCGTTTGATGTACTCCAAATAGTAATTCCAAAACCATTTTTGTAGTATTTTGTAGTAGCTGTGCACTGAATTGAGTTAGTGGTCACGACCATTATGACCACGGCGTCTATGGCCACACTGTAAATGGCTACTCCCATCTTACAGCATCCACGCCGTTACTCTGGCCACACGGTGATGTGAAGATTTATTCGTCGACTATAAAAAAAAAAAAGTTTGGCGCGGTGACGCGCCTTTAAAACCAATCATATTGTGGGACAATGAGTGCTATCCCACTTCTGATTTTAGGGATCAGAAGTGGAGATAAATAAAAGACAACAATTGCTATACAATCACAGCTGCAAACACAAGACAAAACCCACGCTTAATCCAGTTTATTACTTTAAATATTCCCTAAAACCTTCCTTAACTCAACATTAAATAGAACAATCGTCAATTTACATAGCAACAAAGCACAAAATGATTTAGACACATGAATTAAACAATTACAAGAATATTTAACGAAGTACAAAATAGCGAGAGCCCAAAATGGCGCCAATCCACTGACAAGCTATCCAATTCCTTCTTCTTCTATTTTACTAGCTGTCAGGTGATGTTGCCATTACCTAACCGTCAAAGCAGTTTTAACCTAACAATATATATAATTGGAATCTCGGAATCGGCCGCAACGATTTTCATGAAATTTAGTATATAGGGGGTTGCGGGGTCGATAAATCGATCTAGCTAGGAATCATTTTTAGAAAATGTCATTTTATTAAAAAAAAAAACATCATCCAACTAGTTTTCTTTTAAGCACCTACAATTAACAAACCAATATTATTGTACATCAATAAAGTGTAATATTATGATAAGTCGTTACAGTTCCGAACTTAATCCGTTGTTAACTACATCTCTGTATGGAACATTTAATACTGGACATATTATTCATAACACGATGCATACTCGGGCCTCGCGTGATCCATAACACGAGCTGTTCATGATATTAGCTAGATATCACACCATCATTACATCAGCATCATGACTATCTAGTTCTGCCGGGTTGCTGGTGATTTACAAATAACTCTGTATACTCACATGTTGTCTACACCAGTAGCTAGCGTAGTGGGGGCAGGCAGGCGCTCTAAGCTCTGGTGAACGGAGAGATTAGAGGCGATGGCGGAGTCTATGATATCAGCGGATCTGGGGGTCTGCAGGGGTCTGAATGTTCGGGGGATTGAGGGATCAGAAGTCCGCGGGGGTCTGCGGGGTCGGCAGTCGTTAGCGAGAGCCGGGGTTTGCGCTCGTTACCAGCGCTAAGTGAGGCAGTAACTCACACCTATACACATTAAGCTAATTACGTAGGTATCGAAACTTTACTAATTAGCCGTGCGCTGGATGTCCGTTATTGAATACCTCGAACGTTTTACAGCTGAGATTACTCCGGCGGCTTCACAGCTCGTATGTTATTTAAAGTACCGCTCGTCGAGAGGTCGGTGGACTCTAACTGCTGATTCTACGAAATAAAATAGCCTCACTTAATCTTACGTGTAATGAAAGTATTACACACATAATACATCGTCGTTCTATCATGTCACCTGTAGACCTTCATATATCATGTGATTCTGAGCAGCCATCGGAACCAGAATAACTTATCAACCGCAAATCTCACGGTCGCAAGAGACCGGTAACTTTAGCGTGCTTATTCTGGGTCGAATGTATCAGTATTGTGCGTGCTGGGTGATCTCGTCGAATGTATCAGTATTGTGCGTGCTGGGTGATCTCGTCGGATGCCATATCCCGGAGCTCCGACATTATTTTACCTCGACCAATTATGTGAGCATCATACTATCCAGCGTATATACGTTATAACTATATCAATTTACCGGTGGGAGGGAAGCTCCCGGCTGCATGGGTACCACCATCTTGCTTATTTCTCCCGTGAAACAGCTTTGCTGTTTTTCGGAGAAAAGGGCAAGACAGGCAGTGTAATTACTGGCACCGAGACTTAACATCGTATGCCTCGGGATCTATGCAACACATAAATGAGTTGCCTGGGCTGCCAGGTATACTAGTTTATGTTCATGGGTGACGTCGACCACTTACCACCAGGTGGTACATTTGCCAGTTTGCCTATCCAACTAACATAAAAAATCCAACGATTGTCAGCGTTTAGATGACTAATCGCGCCGGTACCAAGCGCCTCTACTTTTTTGGACCACACATTCTGTTTGCATCAAAATAGCAAATGTCGTGACGTGTGCATAATTTATGATGAAGTATCTACAAGCACGTTAACATTTTATTGAAACTTTCTGTTCTCATACAATCTATACTAATATTATAAAGCTGAGGAGTTTGTTTGTTTGTTTGATCGCCCTAATCTCAGGAACTACTGCTCCGATTTGAAAAATTCTTTCAGTGTTATATAGATAGCCCATTTATCGAGGAAGGCTATAGGCTATATAAGGCAACAGCTAGTTATGAAATAGACTAGTACGAGTATGTTCAGACAAAGACTTATCATTATATTTATCATTATAGACTCACGATCACTTAGTATTATTTTGTAAAAATATTTTTTTTTAAACTTTAACTTCACTTTGATTGTAATTTCAAAGTTCACGAAACGTTCCATGACATTTATTCCCCAGTATGCGTATGGCGTACCTACTACGTAATACTTACTACATACCTAACAGCCTGCATGTTTCCGCAAGGCTAACCCTGTCTCCACGAGGAGTTTTTATTTTTACTTTTACAGTATTCTCCTTTTGACCATATAATGTATGTGTTACAGTGCTGTCGTGCGGCGAAGCGGGCGCGGGCCCTCGCGCGCGCCGCTACGTGGGCCTCTACACGGGGCCCTACTTCGACTCGTCGGCACCCAACAACATCACCGCGCAGCTGGGCACCCACGCCTACCTGCCCTGCAAGGTAACATCACGACTACCGCTAACACCAAACCGCCACTCCACACTATGACCCCACACTAAACTCTAAACTCGGGTTCATCTAGTTGTAGCACGCCGTGTTACACGTGCACACATGTTATCTATTATTTTCTATTGTTTACGTGATCTTCACTTATCATAACATGTTGTCTACAACGATCATCGATGCTCTCAAAAGACATTACAACTCATTCAGAAGAAAGGGCTGTCACCTTCTGCGATTCTATTCTACTAACATTTTTATAAATTAAATCCAAATTAAATCAGAAAAACAGGTTTCAGAATACAAAATATATTTGTTACTATAATATAATATAATAATCTGTGATACACAGCAGCGGCCCTGATCCCACATGATAACACTATCGGCATGTAATTACACATAATATTATAAATTGTCAATAAAATATTGTGATTGCCTCTCCGCTGTAACTGCCGCAGCCGACCGCGCACAACATTATTGGATGGATATTTTAATCATCATTAAATTACTCGTTATCATGGTTCAAAAATTAAAAAATATATATGTACCTAAGTAATATACACGCAGTTCTGGTAATTGGTGTACAAGTGACTTTGACCGAAGTGTCTTCGAAAACAAAAGGTGCCGAAACGATGCTAGTCTAGTCAACAAGTGCCCTTGAGATGAAAACTATTTGTCCGTCTCCTAAAAATATGGTTGAGGTGTAATTACACTGAATACACGTAATTTTGTGTAATTAGAAGAATTTTATGAAGATAGTTTTTAACCGACTTCAAAAAGGAGGAGGTTATCAATTCGTCGGAATCTTTTTTAAAAAATATTGAAGATGTGCTAGCAAATATTACAAAAGTTAAAACAATTTAAAACTGGAAAATGGGGTAAGTTTCTTGTTTATATCTCAAAAACTATTTTAGATAATTTAAATCTGAAAAAAGATTAAATAAGAATAGAAAATTTCCTAAAGGAAAATTTTGACTCTTGGAACTGTAGGACCAATATATTATAAAAGTTTTACCAAGGGTCGTCCGAAAACGGGAACTCGGTTTACGTGACTTGAGCCACCCTACAACCACTTCAACAAAAATTTGATTTTTTATGTCATAAGGAGGCAAACGAGCAGTCGGAGTGACTACCACAGATATTAAAAATAAGGAGATATGGCGTTTCATTGAAAACAAAGGAGGTTCACGTGTCGTCAGTTTGTCCCCACCACGCTATGCAACACACATAGCTATTCATAAATCATAACCACTCATAACGTTCTAAAGAATAAAAAATAAACCTTATGTTATCATACACAACGCTCATTCAACATGCGCCGTAGAAACGGATCGCTCGGTATCTTTCTAAACAATCAAATTTAAACCTTATTTATCACTCAAAGTGCTCAATCTTAGTAACAGCGGAACAACTCTCTACCTCTCTTTCTAACCAATCAAATATAAACCTTATTTTATTAAATATAGGGCTTATTCCTACTTTCACACTCACTTATTACATTTTTCTGTGTACAATTACGAAGTACGAACAGTGATGTACTAGGTATGTTGCAAAGTTGTCGATTCTTACATTTATTTTTACCCGTGACGGTATGGAGACTGTATATAATTTTGCCATTTATCTCCAGAACTACCAGTCCGATTTTGATACGGTTTTCAGGGATGAGTTTGGATTTGATTGGTGCATGTTTTTATATAGGTGTTACGTTGATAGCTCACCAGATGCCACTGCAGTAAACATTGTTGCCATTTTTCTCCAAAACTACTTGTCCAATTATGATGTGGTTTTCAATGATGGGCTTGGATTTTATTAGTGCATGTTAATAGATAGATTTTACATTGACGACTTACCAGTGGGCTGTAGCAAAACATTTTTAAACATTTATTTGTGCAAAACCAAAACTATAAGTCCGTTTTGGATGCGGTTTTAGATGATAGGTTCGGATTTAAATATGGTGCATGTTCTAAAATATGTGTTATGGTGACGACTCACCAGGGCCGCCCCCTGGTGATTCAGTGCAGTAGATGGATTTTGTAGGGTTATTGATTAAGTTTATAGGGAGTTGAATAATATGTTATTGCAACATCTACATCTTCGAGAACCAAAAAGTTACTGGAAGTGCTATGAAAACTGATACTCTGTTGTTCATATTATGTCCGACACTTTGAGAGATCAAATCTACTGATTTGTTACATAAATTCTTTAAATCGGTGGTTTTTGATAATTTTATCCTTTTTGAATTATCGACGTGGGTTTTTTCAAAATTCTTATCTTAGCTTTTTATTGTATTTTTAAGTCTATTATGGTATCCTGAAATTTATTGTAGTAATAAAAATAAAATGTACAAACAAGAATGTTTCATTTTTCTTACTTATGTGTGTATGTTTGTACACATTGTTTTTGGTACTAACAAGCACGTGGATTGATTTTCATGATTTTTTTGCGTTAATCGACTCGTCTTAATTGTGCAAATGTCACTAAAGATGACAGTAATGAAAACTAAATAAGGCGACATTGAGACGTAAAAAGCCCATTTAAAAAGTCTGCGTCTTTTCTTTACAGGCTCGAACATTTCCTCCTCGAAGTGAATTGAGCATATTATGCTATTTTTTGTAAACAACCAGTTAGATGGCTTTCCTGTAGCGTCAATCCAATTTTTAAGTTTCCATCTTTTGGAAAACTGGAAATGTACAATTATAGCTAACATTTGCATATGCAAAGCTAAGCTGAAACTGACAAAGCGATAAGCAGTAGGCTTTTAAAAGATCAATCAAGGACTCATTTGTAATAGGTAGGTACAGGCAGGAATACTTATGTTGACTTGTATAATGGCTTGTGGAAGAGAAAGGGGAATCAGAGATAACGTAACGGTTAATAAGATGAAGAACTTAAGAATTGGGAAAAAAGGTGATACCTACTGATGATAGCAAACATTTGAAGGTGTAGTAAAATATCCAAAACCGTGTAAAGTTGGGCAATAGCTCGAGGCATGCCATAATATTTTTTCAGCCATACCCAAATATATTCTATATATTAAAATTGTGTACTTCTGATTTCCGATTTCTGATTACACACCCTTTAACTAGGTACACTGTAAAATGGTAGAAATTATAAAAAAAAACTATTCGTAATATGATTGATAAATATTCAAATTTGGCAATAATTCACATATTATTTCGTTAAAAAAACAGACACAAATACAATAAAATAGCATATGTACAAAAACGCTTAATTCATAATATACGCTGAACTTATAAAAATATATGATATATAAATAAAATCATACGAGTACATACACACAAAATATTTAATAAACTGCAAAGAAATGAATCATTCGATAATCGACGTTTTATCGATAGCTTACATCACTGTCTCGTCGCCAAACGATTTAACGATTTTAAAGTAAAATATTGTAAAAATGTGATATTAACTTATGATAACAGATTCCATAACTTGTTAAATGTTTGATTTCACTTCTGTTCTTACAAAAAAACCACTGAACACGACGGAATCGGTATATGTTTTCTCGTTTGCGGACGACATCATACTGATTTGCGCTGCCGGTCATTTTTGAAATGTATGCCCGATTTGCTCAAGCAGCATATACGCGGACACGGCTCCATACCACTTCTCCTGTTCTTAATATTTCTATGGTGACTACCGGCGCTGATAGACATCCCCACAACCAAAATGTGCTATGTATGCAGATGTGTTACGCTCCTTTTCCCCATCCTCCCAATGGGCCACTGGAAACTCACCAACCACACGAAAGGCGACAGCGTAGCCACCTCGGTCGTGAGGGCCTAATTCAGCTGAAATGCAGCAGCAATACCTCTTACTAAATTATACTTATTTAAACACGTTATTTAATATTTTTTCTTTTTCAAAAACACAACTTATCTGGGTTTTCATTGGATCAGAGAATATTTATCACGATTTTTTAATGACAAGTGGCCTACGGTACGGTCAACTTACAACATCGATAAGACACTAATCGGCTGCGATGAACGTTGCAGGTGCGACAGCTGAGCAACAAGTCGGTATCGTGGATCAGGCGGCGAGACGCGCACATCCTCACCGTGGACCGGTTCACATTCATCGCAGACGAGCGCTTCCAGGCCTTCCTGGTGGAGGCCACGGACACCTGGACGCTGCAGGTCAAGTACGTGCAGGCGCGCGACGCCGGCGTTTACGAGTGCCAGGTCGGCACCGAGCCCAAGATGAGCCACTTCGTGCAGCTGAACGTCGTCGGTGAGCACCGTTCTTTTGGTTGGTAGTTGGATGGCAAACTGGCACAAGAGCCACAGGATGGTGAGTGGTCAGCGACGCCCATGAACATGAACGTAGCTGAAACTAGCCCATACATAACATATGATGTTACGTCTTTGTGCCAGTAATTACACTGACTATATGCCTTCTCTCTAAAACATAACAAAGTCCTCCCGTGACCAAGGTTGCTGTAAACGTTGTACATGTAAATACCCTAATAAACCGCAATAAAATAGTAAAAGTTCTTTCATATTACAATAACAAAGCTGTTTCACGAGAAAAACAAGCAGGAAGAACTGGAGCTAGATACAACCCTCCCACCGTGAGCCCCATATACGTGACGACATATGTGACTGTGACTTATGAGTCGGGTCTACTGGAGTAGGTCCCAACCTACTCCAGTAGACTCGACCTAACCCGACCGTTCTCGTGGCAGTGCCGAAGATCGAGATCGTGGGAGAGGCGGACCTGTACGTGAAGGCAGGCAGCACGGTGAGCCTCAAGTGCGTCATCACGCAGGCGCTAGAGGAGCCCGCCTACATCTTCTGGTACCACAACGACGAGCGCGTCCTCAACTACGACCGAAGCCTCGTCGAGATCCGCATGGAGCGCCTGGCTCCTGACACCACGGTCAGTGTCCATCCTCCACCCCACACAGTCCATCAAATACCACCATGGAGCATCAGAGCTGACGGTAGGTTGTGGTGTTGCAGGTCGGCAACCTGATCATCTACAACCCGCGGCGTGAGGACTCCGGCAACTACTCGTGTTCGCCCTCCAACCTCGACTCCGCCTCCGTCGTACTGCACGTGCTCAGTGGTGAGTGCTGCTCTCTGTCGAGCCTTTGCCCAGCGTGTACCGACAGCCCAGCTAATCGTTCTGGTGACTGGTGTGTTGCAGGCGAGCAGCCGGCGGCGATGCAGCACGGCAACAGCGCAGCGCGCACCCCTCCCCCCGCGCCGCCCGCGCTGCTACTGCCCGCGTTGCTGGCGCTGCCCCCCGCCCCGCGCCGCGCCGCCGCCCTCCTCGCTCTCGCCGTGCTACTCATGTTAGTACCCGCCCCGTCCCAGTCGAGACACAGTAAAAAAATAATTGTGGAATTATTATAAAACATGAATTTCCACCAAGAACCATCACAGTACAATCAAACAGAGATAAAGTAAATAAGCGATCGTGGAAATATCTAACCACATATGCTTATTATTCATATCGAGTCTTTTTACTCAGGGTGGCTCTATGTTATTAGGAATAACAATAACTGCGACACGAAGACGAAGACAGTTACTATTACCACTTCGATCGATCGAACGACTACATTGAATATAATTGTTTTTGTAGTTCTCAACTTTGAAAGTGGTAATGATTGTATTTCAGGCTGCAGTGTCACGACGAAGACTCGCCGCACTAGCGACCCCTCCCGCGCCCCGCCTCGCCCGTGCGCCACCACTCCGGGTTTCATCCGGAGGCATAGCCGGCCCACACCTGAAGTTTTACGTCAAAGCAACCATACGCTCACGAGACGCTAAATAGTCACCGAGTAAGAGATTAGCCGTCGCCACGATTCTCCCGGCACGACGCCGGGCCGGCGGCTTACATTTTTATGAACTAAACTATCTAACAGTATCGGCCTCGGCGTATAATCCGCAGAGGTTTTGTAAAGTTTGTACATATTATTATAAATAATACGATAAGTAATATAAATAAATTATATCTTCGGAATTTAATACCGGGCGCCCCACACGTTGCTCCGAGTGACGTCCGGGCCAGGGGTCTCGTTCCGGGTATGGGAAATTTGAATTCGATGCCGTCGTTTAAAATATCAGAGCACGTAAGTGATATGTTATTGAATATAGTTTCGGTTTCGCACGCCTCGGAACGTCGCCCGAGCGCCGAGCGCCTAGCGCCTATGGCCGAAAGCCGAGCAGCCAGGGACGGACGCCGAAGTCCCAGGGCCAAGCGCAGAGCCGCCCAGGGCCGAGCGCCGCCCACTGAGGTGCAGTCCTCGTCTCGACATCGAACTTGGTTCATTTCGGTCTCCGCCGGTTGAGTTTTGCGTCGCCAAGCGATTGTGCGGTCGTCATCGTTTGAGCTCATAAACGCGCGTCGCACCCCGTAGCCTCGCTACGGTGCGCTACGAGCGCCGCTACGTATGCTACGGGCGCGAGGCACGCTACGAGTTAATCATTTATTTGTTGAACAGTGAATTGATAATTTCGGTTCGTTGACACTGTTACTGCCTCACTTGTAAATATATAAATGTAAGTAATATAAATAAAGATGAGATCGTTGAAACATTTAAAAAGATTTTTTTTCTTTATTACCACTATCCCTACTTTATCACTACTATGTATTTTATGAAGGAAATTTTTATAGCAATAATACCAAAACATGTAATATCGTTTAATACGTTTTCTCAAGTAGGTATCACACTGTACAGTACAAAACTTAGTATAAACAAGTTCAAGTCGTTCAATAGTATAAAATGATTATAACACACTAATATCAAAAATAGTAAGATCACAGATGAGTGACAAACAAACTTGTATTAATTTGTAAAACTCGACATAATTACACAACATTTCAAAAATTGTAAGAAGTGAAAGAGAACACGATATATTATACTATAAATAGCACTAAACATCCGGTCTCACAGGCGGTGACAATGTGACACATGAGTCAGACCCCCGGTGTGACACATCAGTCAGGCCCCCGGGGTGACACATCAGTCAGACCCCGGTGCCGGATGGCGGTACTGGTCGGTGAAGGCCCGCAGCGCCGCGCGCACGCCGCGGTTGGGCTCCACCAGCGCGCTCGCCAGTCGCCGCCCAGACATCGGCGAACGGACGTCTTCTGAAAACATCACCTTACACTGGTTGCTGTATCTGATACCTGTACCAGGTATACCTGGTAGAAACCCCCAGCTCTATCATTGGATTACCTATACTTATCTCTCTAAATATAAGGTGACTATTCTAAAAGCATAAATATTTTGAGTACAATGGAAAAGTAAATGCCCATTTTAAAGTGTAGCGGTAACTACTGTTACAGGGGAGATAGTGACGATATCTGGTAGCGAAGCGCTATCCCGGTGTAGTGGGCTACATTATAGGATTACGGAAGTAGACAATGAAACCCGTAGAGTGCTTGTCGACCACTGCTACTGACCCCGACGGGTCCGACGGGCCCGACGGGCTATGATGTGGGTGATAAAATAAAACCCCTTGAGAGCGTACTGAACTCCTATGAAGCACTGTCTTTATTACAAGATGTTTAGTTTATATAATATTACAATCTGCTGACTATAAAAATAACTTATTGGCTTGTGTAAAAAACGGTACGTGATTAAACTATGTACGTGCCTACAAGAACTACTAAGCTATGTGAGGGCCGTGATACATTGGCCCCAACATAAAGCGAAAGCGCCTTTTCATAATCTCTTCCGTCCCGATATGTAGCGCACTGACGGCATGAGTGTATCTCTTCCGTCCCGATATGTAGCGCACTGACGGCATGAGTGTATCTCTTCCGTCCCGATATGTAGCGCACTGACGGCATGAGTGTATCTCTTCCGTCCCGATATGTAGCGCACTGACGGCATGAGTGTACCTCTCCCGTCCCGATATGTAGCGCACTGACTGCATGAGTGTATCTCTTCCGTCCCGATATGTAGCGCACTGACGGCATGAGTGTATCTCTTCCGTCCCGATATATAGCGCACTGACGGCATGAGTGTATCTCTTCCGTCCCGATATGTAGCGCACTGACGGCATGAGTGTACCTCTCCCGTCCCGATATGTAGCGCACTGACGGCATGAGTGTATCTCTTCCGTCCCGATATGTAGCGCACTGACGGCATGAGTGTATCTCTTCCGTCCCGATATGTAGCGCACTGACGGCATGAGTGTATCTCTTCCGTCCCGATATGTAGCGCACTGACGGCATGAGTGTATCTCTTCCGTCCCGATATGTAGCGCACTGACGGCATGAGTGTATCTCTTCCGTCCCGATATGTAGCGCACTGACGGCATGAGTGTACCTCTTCCGTCCCGATATGTAGCGCACTGACGGCATGAGTGTATCTCTTCCGTCCCGATATATAGCGCACTGACGGCATGAGTGTATCTCTTCCATCCCGATATGTAGCGCACTGACGGCATGAGTGTATCTCTTCCGTCCCGATATGTAGCGCACTGACGGCATGAGTGTATCTCTTCCATCCCGATATGTAGCGCACTGACGGCATGAGTGTACCTCTTCCGTCCCGATATGTAGCGCACTGACGGCATGAGTGTATCTCTTCCGTCCCGATATGTAGCGCACTGACGGCATGAGTGTATCTCTTCCGTCCCGATATATAGCGCACTGACGGCATGAGTGTATCTCTTCCATCCCGATATGTAGCGCACTGACGGCATGAGTGTATCTCTTCCGTCCCGATATGTAGCGCACTGACGGCATGAGTGTATCTCTTCCGTCCCGATATGTAGCGCACTGACGGCATGAGTGTAGCTCTGAATGGTGCATGTAATATTGATATGATTTGACAAAAGAGAAACAACCCCTAAGTTGTTTTCTTAGGCTACTCTGCATTTCAAACGAGTTTTTTTTTACTACTCCTACTTTTTTGACGTATTTTAAGACGTTTACAAGGTGTTACAACGAATTAAAGATATTTTAATTTGATTTGATTGGAATAGAAAGTAGCACAGGCAACGTCAGGCATCTCTAAAATAAAGGTAATATTATGTTTATTACTATATTATTGTCAGATTTATACACTTCTTATGACGCGCTCCTTTGCATTATTGTCAGCATCATATTTCTTCTAATTGCTATCAACATAACTATATTCCCGATAGAAGAGCAAAAAGTCTTACTCTTCAATGACAACGATGGACTCTTGTCACAAATTCTTGGGAGCTAAAGGGGACGAGCCTAGAGGTGTACCCCCGACTCCGCAGATCATGTGACCGATTGTTCATGACACATTTCATCGTCTCAAGTTTAGTTGAGGCACATGATTGAATTGCTGGGCTAGCTCAGGGTAAACTCGATCATGTTCACGGGCGACGCTGGTCAATTACCAATAGCTCGTCTGCCAGTTTGCTAATCTAAATGATTTAAAAGAAAGAAAGAATAACTAGAGACTAAGGAATATAATATTCTGTTCAAACACAGCGATCCATACCGGCTAAAGACGATGTAAAAAGGGGGTGTTTACAGGTTTTAGGTTGAAGTTACCCCCTTTGTGTGTATGATGGTTCAATGGTTACGGAGACTAAGTGAGGAGACCGGAGTTTATGCTTATTATTATGTATATTTTAACTGATTTACACTGACCTTACAACAATCAGAAATAATGGTAAATTTGGTAATGGTAAATAGTAAAATAAAATATGGTGTGAGCACGAGGTGTCACAATGACAGCTCGCGGCGTACTCCCACTCGGATTAGTACTAACTCAACATATTACAATATTATAATGAAATATGAAATCACTGGATGTTCGGTTGTGTAGCGGTCGACCAGACATGTACTGCGACCAGACGGCGAATGATGTGAGTTGTTATGGGTGTAGATCTCAGAATGTGATATTGTGTGGGAAGTTCCAACACGGCTATTTCTTCCCAAATAAGTTAAACATGTCTTCTGGGGTCTTCCCTCATAAATAAAATAAGAACAGAGCGGAATCTCTCTACTTGGGTGTCGTGTCGTGTCCCGGTGTCACCGACCTCCCTGGGCGAAGAGGCACTCTTGCAGCGCAGCACGTTCGTAGGTGAACCCGTCGGCGGCGCGCACCGGCTCGCGCAGCACGCGGTGCGTAAGCGGGCAGCGCAGCGCGTGCGGTGCGGCGCGCTCCTACCACGGACACGCGTGTTAGTCCAGCTAGTGGGTGGTGGGAGACCTCCGACCAAATAGAACGACGGTTTCCTGGCTGGTTCTAGTTGTTTGAGTGGCAAAGGAACCGCCGTCTTGGCGTTCATAGAGTGAGGCCTATGATCCAGCGGTAAACAAAAAAAGGTTGATAACTAATACTGCTTTCTAATGTTTACGCGAATTTCACTCATTATAATAAAACAATTTTTTTTACGGATTTTATCGCGGTTTATTAAGATTATAGGACGTATGACACCTCAGTCCTCCCGTGACCATGGTTGCTGTAAAGTATCCGAAACGTCGGGCTTGTAAAAATCTTAATAAACCGCGATAAAATCCGTAAAAAAAAAAACTAATACTGCTGTTGCAGTAATTTTTCTGTGTATCAAAAAATGGCAGCGTTATAGAGTAAATACGAGCAATCAGAAAAGTGGCTAGATCTCTTGACCCTGGGAAACGCATCGACGAGTCCCAAGCCCAGCCTAGCTAATACTGACGTTAGCCGTTAGGTGACATAAACAACTATTAAAGACGCTAGTCAGGCGGCTGCGAGGTGCTGCTACAGCATGTCATACCATCTCGTCGGTGGGCGGGTCCCTGCGCAGCCACAGGATCTCCTCCCGCAGCCGCACCGGTAGCTCGCCCCCCTCCGCACTGCCCTCCTCACCCGGCTCACCCGCCTCGTCCATACCATCTCCCTCCACCGCACCACCTGCGTGATATGTACTAACGTTACGATGGAGTCTAGACCTGATCACTAATCATTATAATACAACATTGATGGAACGCCAATGGTCAGAGTCACAGAAGACTTAACATCTTATGTCTCAGGATAGGCAATACATAAATGAGTTGCCTGGGGTCGTTCCAAGTAAACTAGTTTATGTTCATGGGCGGCGTCGACCACTTACCATCAGGTGGCACGTCTGCCAGTTTGCCTATCCAACTAACTAACTCGTCGCCTGCGGGGGGGAGGCCTCGTCGACAGCCTCCTCTCTCACCCGCTCGTCGGCCTCTTTCTGGGACATTATTAGCAGAAGGAGAACATCGCCGTCCAGGACTCGTCATCGCGCAGCATCCAACACGAACAATATAACATTAAATGTAATCCATTACACTACTTGGACTTCAGAATAAAAAAAAATACGTTACTAAAATCTTGTCATATCGAAGTTATTGAAGCTCTTAAGTGAATAAAAGAAGGTCCATTTAAAAAAAGTTTTCTACCATATCCGAACGCTTGTAGTAGATCCTGTAGCGGGTCGTCGAGCAGACGCCGGCCGGTCAGCTCCGCCCCCCGGACTCGCTGCAACAGGCTCGCTTCCTCTTCTGCAGGTGTCGAGGAGCCTACAACAAACACTTCAATTGATCGGCTCCTGGCGGTTGGTTTTGTTATCGGACTCGTGGGAGTCTGTTGTAGTGGGACAGCTGTTTTTTAATTAACAAAAATATTGTACTGGTAAATTAACTCAATGTAAAGTATTATATTATTTGCGCATCTTGCAAATATCTTGAAAATGTTTGTTTATGACTAAATTTTGAGCCTTGAAAATATGCATATTTATTAAAATTTACTATTTCGTGACTATATTTATATAGCTGTATATTATAACAACAGCTAACAAAAGTATAATAAGTAACGTTTCTCACAACAAATAATCATAAAATGTTAGTGTAATAATAAATTTTAAACAGTAAGTTTTTCTTTGCAGAAAGTTGAATGCATATTTTTTTAATAATTATTCGCAACAATTGCTTAAGTTATTTATAGGTTTTTAATATTCAAATAATATACAACTACGTATTTAATATTATTCCTTTTTTGGTAAATTAAAACTTTAGACTTTGGGCAAGTGACGTGCATAAATAAAAACACAAAAAGAACGTAAAAAGAAACATACTGCTCAACTGCAATATTAATTGCTATCACTTGGATCAAGCATCAAATGGATTTGACAAGCTAATAATAATGCCGTATTGGAACGAGATACCAACATACGAAAAACTACAAGAGTTACAGAGACATTCTTTAATTCATTTTCATTCGGACATACTCACACACACACACACACACACACACACACACCCACACACACACACACACACATACAGATTTCCAATATCTTTATTTTTATTTATATTTACTAACCTTCAGTTAATACGTATTATAATAATAATATTGTAACAGTAAAATTTACTATGTACGCAAATAGTTAAAATAAACCAACCTGTAAGCCTTAGGGGATCGGAAATTATACTCCTTCATACAGGTTATTCAGTAACCTAGTTAGGAGATCAGAACTGCACCCACTAAAATTGTAGCAAATGTGTTATTTTAACCTTGTTAGAAATATTTATATACCCATGCTCTGCAATACTTGATAAGACCAATAAAGATTTATTAATAATAATAATAATAATAATAATATCTATGGACGCTTTCACACCACGTCAATCTGGTCCCGTGGTAAGTTCTGGAAGAACTTGTGTTACGGGTACCAGACAACGGAAATATATTTAATACTTTTATACTATACATATATTTAAGATTTTTATTATATAATACACATATTTAATACACATCCATGACCCAGGAACACAGAAAATATTTTTGTTCCCTGGCGGGATTTGAACCCGCAACCTCCGGCTTGAGCGCCAACGCGCTTACCACTGAGCTACAGAGGTCGTCATTATTATTATTATTCTTTTGTCTTTGTCAGAATATCCATTTTTAAAGGTCCAAAAGTCTTTTGAATGCCTAATAAACATTCTCACTAACTAACATAAAAAATTAAAAAAAATTGTTAAATACTAGGAACAAGTATCAAATGGAATTGATATTCGCGTATACCCGAAAGGGACAGACTTACCACATTCATAATAACAAGTCTACTTATTTTCTGAAACAAGTGTATTTAAAATAATAAAAAAACTGGAAAAGGTTGATAGATAACTTTAAGCATTAGCCCTACCCAAACATTTGTTGTAATTTTAAACAGCTGCATTTTTCCGGATTATCGAAAATATGTAATGACTAATAACAAACCGCAAAAAACATAAATAATAAAAAAGAAAGCTATAAACGTCCTCTTAATATGTATGATCGATGTAGGTACTTAGGTTTTTAGGATAGCAATAAACATATTTGTTTTTATTGTGTTTATTTCGAAGATTCCAGTCACCCTTTTTACATAATACCACTTTCTTGGGTAATCTGCCTATAGCAAAACTGGTATCACCATATTTTATAAGCCGACCAAATTGAAAAGTAGTAGGTACAAAATGGCGGACATATTTGACAAACTGTTCGCGAGTGAGAATGTTTGTATGGCGTTCAAATTTAGTCGATAATTTTTTGTTGGACACATCATTGTATTGCCCAACCAACAAAGAGTGATATTCTGACAAAGGCAAAAGAAAGTGTCTATGTCTCTGTCACTCTTGGAGTTTTTCGTATGTTGTTATCTCGTTCCAATACGGTATTATTATTAGCTACTTGATCTTAGGTTAAATATGCCCGCCATTTTGTACTACTTTTTAATTTGGTCGGTTTATAAAATCTGGTGATACCAATTTCGTTGTTGGCAGATTACCCAAGAATGTGGTATGATATAAAAGGGTGACTGAAATCTTCGAAATAAACACAATAAAAAAAATATGTTTATTTCTATCCTAAAAGGCTAAATACTATACATCATACATATAGAGGACGTTTATAGCCTCCTTTTTAGGGTTCCGTAGCCAAATGGCAAAAACCCTTATAGATTCGTCATGTTTGACTGTCTGTCTGTCTGTCTGTTTGTCCGTCCGTATGTCATAGCCACTTTTTTCCGAAACTATAAGATCTATACTATTGAAACTTGGTAAGTAGATAATATATTCTATAAACCGCATTAAGATTTTTACATAAAAGTAGAAAAAAAAAACAATAAATTTTGGGGGTCCCCATACTTAGAACTGAAACTCAAAAACATTTTTTTTTCATCAAATCCATACGTGTGGGGTAGATACCATACATATATAGGGGAGGAGGGGGAAATTGGAGCCTACTAAGGAAAAGGTTCAATGTGAGCTTAATTTGTGGATATTTATGGAACTTAGTATTACAAATGAAATTCTTACTCATTTGACTATCATTTAATCACAGCATTAACGTTACATTATTAGTTATTTGGCCACAGTTAAACTTAAAATATAAAAACAGAATCGCTCTCATTACCCGACTTTGCGGGAAATGAGAGCCTATAAATTCCCATATGTGTAATGGGAGCTACTTAAATGAAATCAGTCTCAAAGTTTTCATATCAGTCAGTAATTCACTTAATCATATAAATTTTAATATTTAAACATAACAGTATAACATTGAAAGTATTAACTTTAAGGATCCAAGCAAAAAATGCAAATATAATCAGTTGGGCTGTCAGATCCAGAACATTCTTTATGTGCCCATTTACCGCAAGCTCTACAACGGTACCACATTTCCTTATTTTTTCCTGTGTCACAGCAAATAGAACACAACGTCTCTTCATCCGAATATTCTGACTCATCGTCACAAATAACCTCAACGTCTTCTTCAGACGTGTCAGTTTCATCCTCAAAAAGTTGTTTTGTTACTCTTCTTATTTTTTCTTTTATTTTAGTTGCCGTGTTTCGTTTTTTTCTATTTCCTGCTTTACTTTTTTTTTCTTTGTCAAGTGTCTTTTTAAAGTGCTGTAGGGTATTCCGGTCTCTTTAGATACCTTGTATACGGATGTATTATCACTTTGAAGTATTTTGATTGCATTTTGTAAAGTTTTCACGGTCCAAGAAGCTTTCGTAGTGGTGCGTTCCCTTTTTCTTGGCATTTCTGCACCTGAAAAAAAAAACATTTCAGCACAGCCTTTCATAAAATAACAAATATTATATAACGTCATTATTAATATTATTCATTAGTCACATACAGTCTGTCATGAAAGTGAAGAAATTAAAAAGTGGCAACATCGTAGTGTCCCTTTCAAATCAATCTAATAAAAAAGGGATGACACTACGATGTTGCCACTTTTTAATTTCTTCACTTTCTTGACAGACTGTAAGATAGATCATTAAGATACAGTTCTACAAGGCTTTAAATGAATGTGTCAATGATGTTAATTATAGGCGCTGTTGGTAAAGGAAAACTGTCAAACACATGTCAAAAATGACGTTTTTGTATGATAGAAGCATTTAGTTCCATTTCTCGCCACATTCATATAAAGCCTTGTCGGACTGTAATATATAGTTGTAGGTATGGGGAGACATATTATCCTAAAGTGCATAATATGGGGCAATTGGAGCTACAAAGTAAGGGTATGACATATTAGAGCCTAGGCTCTGATTACCCGTGACTATTGTGCTCTGATTACCCGACTACCACCATTTTGAAATGAAATAAAATAATATACTGAATCTAGCTTGTAACCAAATTGTACTCACTGATACTCAAAATTAAAAGCATTAGTTATAAAATAACACAGTATTGATTGTAACAAACGTAAAACTTCATACATACCTGGGTCGATGAAATTTCGTAAATTTTACAAGCGTGTAGCACAAAATCGACAACCGCCCGCGGTCACACAACGCGCGGCACTGGCGACTCTGGCGCCACGGGGAAACACAATCGCAGTGTATCGATTCCGCCCGAGTTGCAACCGAGTGAATACGAGTTATAGTTTTGTCTCTATTTGCACCGCTCCCATTACCCTCTAGCTCTCATTACCCTCTGTTCCCCTACCTATGCATAGATATGCATAGGTCTTCAAAAATTATATTGAGGTTTCTAATACAATTTTTTTCTTCCCCCCTGTAACTTCTAAAATAAGAAAATACTAAAGCTAAAAAAAATATAATATGATATACATTATCCATCCATGTAACTTTCCGCCGAAAATTGGTTTGAACCAGATCTAGTAAGTAGTTTTTTTTAATAAGTCATAAATCGTAAACCGCAATTTACCTTTCAATCAACTCAAATATTTAAAAAAAAAAACGTTTTTTCAAAATTAACCATAATGTTAAAATGTTAAATTGTCTTATGTTGTAAATTATGTAATGGTACGGAACCCTTCGTGCCCAAGTCTGACTAACACTAACCTTGTTTTTATTATTTATGTTTTTAGCGGTTTGTTATAATTAGTCATTACATATTTTCGATAATCCAGAACAATGCAGCTGTCTAAAATTACAATAAATGTTTGGGTATGGCTTATGTACATAATATAGCTATCAATCAATCATTTCCAGATTTTTTTTTAATACACTTGTTTTATGAAAATAAGTGGACTTGTTATCATGAATGTGGTATCCCTGTAAAATATGCCTGTCTCTTTCGGTATAATACGCTAATGTCAAGTCCATTTGATACTTGGTCCTAGTGCTGTCATGTCCATTCAATTATTCAATTGTCTCTTTTTGACTGACTAGGTATTTTCGTTCCTAGTTTCGTTTTAATCAATGCGTATTTCCTTTATGACATACTAGCTGTTGCCTGCAGCTTCGCCCGCGTTACTCAACTCCTATAAGTCACAGCGTGATGTTAAATAGCCTATAGCCTTTCTCGATAAATGGGCTATCTAACACTGAAAGAATTTTTCAAATCGGACCAGTAATTCCTGAGATTAACGCGTTCGAACAAACAAACAAACTCTTCAGCTTTATAATATTAATATTAGTATACCTAGGTAACACTGAAAATGTTTAGAAAATGAAAAACGGCTTAGTGTAGAAAGTTGCCAATACTTTTATTGTTTTTCGAAGTAATCTCCGTTTCTTTCTACACATCGTCGCATTCGATGGAACCACTGAGAAAAGTGGGCCCATTCTTCCTTAGGAGTCTCTTCTATGGCATTTTCGTACGCTTTCACCGCATCTTCAGGGCTCGTAAAGCGAATACCTCGAATTTTATCTTTAGTTCTTGGGAATAAATGAAAGTCGCAGGGCGCCAGGTCAGGACTGTAAGGCGGATGACTCATTATCTGGACACCTGCCATAGACAAATATTCAACAGTCCGTTTTGCGGAGTACGCTGAAGCATTGTCGTGGTGAAGGAGGATCCTGCTTCGAGGGCGCTGCTGTCGAATTTTTTCCAAGACAACAGACAAACAGCGATTGACATACCAGTCTGCAGTAACTGTCCTTCCATCTTCTAGCACAACTGTCGCGAACTGACCTTTCCGACCACAGAATGAGGCAATCATCTTTTTTCCTTGACTTCTTCCTTTCTTTACCTTAGTCGGCCGATCCTCGAAAGGAAACACCCACTGAGCTAATTGTCTTTTGGTTTCGGGTTCGTAGCAATATATCCAGCTTTCATCAACTGTGATGATGTCAAATACAGCATTTCAGTTACCGCCGTTAAACTTATCTAACATTTGGAGACACCAGTCCATGCGGAGGCGTTTCTGGTTGTCGGTTAAAGTATGGGGAATCCATCTGGTACAAAGCTTCCTGTCGCCTAAATGTTCGTGTAATATTTTTTGGACTTGACTCATACCAATGCCTAGGCTTGCCCGTATCTGCTGATAGGTCACTCTCTTATCTTCCTCTATCATGCGTCGCACAGCACTGATGTTATCTTCAGTAGTCGCTGTTAAAGGACGTCCCTCACGCGGATCATCACTGAGATTGCTACGTCCACGCTTAAACTCGTTAAACCAATTGTAAATAGTGGCCCGAGATGGGGCTTCATTAAAAAATGCTAATCGCAGCCTATCATAGCTTTATTGTTGAGTAAGCCCACAACGAAAGTCATAATAAATCATTGACCGAAAATTTTCTCGCGTTATGTTCATTTTCACGTGTAACAAGAGTTTTAGATTTGCCGCCAATTCACAAAAACAAATGACAAATGAATGCAATATACTACATTAGGCTACCAAAGAGTTCTAAAATTGAAATTCTAAAAAAGTTTTCATTTTCAATGTTTCTAACTGGCCTGTTCTAAACACTTTCAGTGTTACCCACGTATTAGTATTAGTATAGATATACATAGCCGAGATTGGGACACTATGAAGAGATCTACTGTTCGTGTTCATATACCCGGGAGTCCAATGACGTACTCGCCGAGCCAGCGCTCGACGACAGCCGGGCCCCAGGCGCGCGGGTCTGCCCCGTCGCCGTCCGCCTGCAGCGCCGCGCGTGGAATCGACCACAGTGCCAGCTCGCCCGCCAACGCGCCCACCGCTAGCAGCCCCCCCAGCAGCAGCACCGCGCCCGCCCCGCCCGCGCCAGGTGCCTCCACCGCGCTCAGCGGGCTGGCCGAGCCGTCCGCGCCCACGCGCCACACTCGCGCCCAGCGGTCTGCGCCGCCCGTGGCCAGCAACCGTGCGCCGTCGCCTGCGAGAGCCGAGCGTCATTACCACGCCGCACCTGCCCCTACCCCGTCCCTCACCTCCCGCACTCACCGGCGCCACCGCCCCAGCGAACACTCTGCACCGCTGCGCCATGCGCCGCGATCGCGTCCAGTAGCAGCAGGCCCTCGCCCGCTCGCCACAGCTTCACCAGCGCGTCCCGACCGCCCGACGCCAGCAGGTACCCCTCGCGCTCACCCTCGCTCTCCTTATCTTCTTCTATATTCGGAGCAAAATCGCAGCTCAGAACTCCTTTATGAAATAAAATCATATATGATCTTCGTCCGTTCATCTTCTAATATTTAGTACTCGATCCGGCGCGCAGTTACCTAGGTCGTGCGCATCCGACTCGCAGCAGAGAGCGGCGGCGTCGGGCGGCGGGCGACACAGGCGCAGCTCGCCCGCGGAGCCGCCCACCACCAGCAGCCGCGCGCCCGGCGCCCACGCGCAGCACGTGGCCGCCTCCACCATGCCGCCCCACACACTGCAATACAGACCACACGCTGTAGCTAACGCACTCACGTATACACACAGCTCGAGACGGTCAAGAGACGAGAGCGTACTGCGTGGGCTCCGGCGTGAGCGGGTCGACGTCCCACACGGCGGCGGCGCCGTTGTCGCTGGCCAGCAGCAAGCGCGGCGGGCGCTGCGCCGACAGCCGCGCGCCTCGCACGCCCCCGCTGCCTACCTCCTCGCCCCCACCCACGCCCTGCACCGCGAGCGTCGCCAGCTCACACCCTGACTGCAGACCGACACATAGACTTCATAACTTTATAACAGACGACCTCGCACAGGGCATTATCGGTGTAGAGGACTCAATCGCGTCATTTCTGTTTAACTTGAAATTTTGAAACGCCACCTGAATAACGGATCAGAATTACTAATATACGTTAGCTATATTATGTAGGACTGGTATAATCCATGAAATATTTTATGTTGATAAAAAGAAAAATAGCTAAAGTAATTATACTCGTGTTCGTAATGACTTGCTCTTTCCCAAGACAGGTACTTTTACATCATTTCGGCTTTTTATTACTAAAATCAGTTGTAAATTTACTAAAAAGAAAACCAAGAGTGCAACTAGTATATTTATAATATAATAATATATTATATACACAGAATCAAAAGGTAACAAGAATGACGTGGTCAACGCAAAGATTACCTACAATTAGTAGAATAGCAAGTTGATTACAAATTATAAGCACAAAAGTTAAACTAATGTAATTATTTTATTACTCTTTAGTTTAAAAAAATTTTTACGTCGGTTTTTTTTTGTTGTTTTGTTGGTTAATTTTTTGGTGATTCTTAAATTCGATAACTTTTTTTTTTTTATAGAAGAGGGGGCAAACGGATAGTCGGTTCACCTGATGGTAAGTGAAGAGCGACATCCACAGACACCCGCTACACCAGTGGATTAGCAGGTGCGTTGCCGGCCTTTCAGGTATGAGTATGCTCTTTTCTTGAAGGTCCCTAAGTCGTATCGGTTCGGAAACACCATAGGAGGCAGCTGATTCCATATATTAGTCGTGCGAGGCAGGAAATGTCGTTAAAATCGAGTTGTTGTGGATTTCCGGACATCGAGATGGTGATGGTGAAATTTGGAGTTTTTCCGCGATGTTCGGTGGTGGAATTCTGCTGCAGGTATTAGTCCGAACAATTCCTCAGAGCACTCCCCGTGGTAGATGCGGTAGAAGATGCAAAGCGATCCGACATCTCTACGCAGCGCCAAAGAATCAAGCCGATTGGAGATAACATTCTCGTCGACGATTCGAGCCGCCCGGCGTTGAATTCGGTCAAATGGAAGGAGGTGTTACTGGGGCGCTCCAGCCCAGAGGTGAGAGCAGTATTCCATGTGAGGCCGGATCTGCGCCTTGTATAATTGAAGGCGGTGTGAAGGCATGAAATACTGCTTCGCCCTATTGAGCACGCCGAGTTTCATCGAGGCTAGTTTAGCCTTTCCTTCCAAATGACCACGAAACTGCACATCTCTCGATACATCGACGCCAAGTATCCCAATGCTGGCTGAGGCGGTTAGGGAAGTGCCTTCGAATTGTAGAGGAACGACGAAGGGTGATTTTTTAGCGGTAAACGCGCAAACTTGTGTCTTGTTGGGGTTAAATTGGACTAGGTTAAGTCGCCCCCATTCCGAGACTTTGGCCAGCAGAGACTCGATTTCAGACACAAGTTTGTTCCGACACTCATCGACTTGTTCCCGAGAAATTTTAGGGCGGCCAGTGTATAAAGCATCTCCAGTGCTGTCATCCGTATAGCAATGAATGCCGCTGGTTTTCAGTTTTCATATCATTGATATGCAGAAGAAACAGGGTTGGAGATAGTACACAACCTTGGGGAACACCAGCATTTACAGACTTGAGGTCCGAGCATGCACCGTCGACAACGACCTTAATGCTCCTGTCTGCCAAAAAACTGGTGATCCACCTACATAATTTCTCGGGAAGCCCATAAGATGGTAGCTTTGCAAGAAGTGCTTTATGCCACACCCGATCAAAGGCCTTCGCTATGTCCAAACTAACCGCCAGCGCCTCCCCCTTGCTCTCAATTGCCTCCGCCCATCGTTGCGTTAGGAATATTAGAAGATCACCAGCTGAGCGATTCCGTTGAAAGCCATATTGGCGATCGCTAATCAGCTGGTGCTCCTCCAAATATCGCCGGAGCTGGCAGTTGATTATGGATTCCATAATCTTTGAGAACAAGGTAGTTATAGCTATTGGTCTGTAGTTGGACGGGTCTGAGCGGTCCCCTTTCTTAGGGATCGGGTGTACCAAAGCTGTCTTCCACGAGCATGGGACGACGCCTAATGAGTAAGAGTGCCGGAAAAGACGCGTAAGGACGGGTGTCAACTCAGGAGCACAAGTTCGTAGCACTAACGGAGGGATGCCGTCAGGCCCACTCGACTTATGGATGTCCAGCGAAAAGAGTGCTTTGCGTACGGAGCTCTGTCGGAAAATTATTTCCGGCATTGAAGTATCACACCGAGGGATCGTCGGTGGTATTTTCCCCTGGTCATCCAAAGTCGTGTTGGAAGCAAAAAGAGTGCCTAGAAGATCGGCCTTCTCCTTCGCGGTGTGGGCCAACGAGTCATTCCTTCA
The DNA here is from genome assembly GCA_963853865.1 of Helleia helle. Classification (NCBI taxonomy): domain Eukaryota; kingdom Metazoa; phylum Arthropoda; class Insecta; order Lepidoptera; family Lycaenidae; genus Helleia; species Helleia helle. The sequence continues at coordinate 20,768,176 of OY971427.1, forward strand.
CGTACTCCGCTTTTGCCTCAGCAATAGCTCTTTTGAAGGACCTGGAGGCAAAGTTATACTCCTTCTTCAATGCGCTAGTCTTTTCATCCTGGGACATCAATGCTTTGGCCCAGGCTCGGTAGCTTAACCGTTTATGGCGTGCAGCCATCTTACAGGTTTCACCAAACCAGGGCTTGGATTTTCCGCCTATAGGCACTGCAGAGCTTGGAATGAAAAGCTCCATGGCTTGCAGCACTACATCGGCAACAGAATCGGCAACGATGTCTGGATCATCCAGCGAGAAGCAAATTTGCCCCCATGGGTAGGATGCAAAGAAGGACCGCATCCCGTCCCAATCAGCTGACCTATAGTGCCAAACGCGGCGGCAGCCAGCAAAACGAGGCCATGATTACTTATAATATAACTGATTTTATTTGTCTGAAATATGAGTAGAACTATAATTAAGCGCGTTGAATAAATTCGTCTAGTCTATATTATACCGATACCGCGGCAATAATGACGTGATCTATACAGTGAGGTGCAATTACATTAACTATGTACTAATATTTGCATATTATTGGTATAGAGCGGTAATGTTATGTGTTTTGTATGAAAACAAATTCTGCGAAATTCGTGCTGCGCTGCGACGCCGCGCCGGTTCTGCACTCTGATTGGCTGACTAATGGCCATTTATGGATCATTGGCCGATGGGACGCACATACAGTTAACTGATTGGTTGAATTAATATTACGTCGGTGACAAATCACTGACCATTTTCGGAATTGTATGGCTCACATTACTACTCTATCGGTATCAACTAAAGTAAAACTTTACATTGGTTTTTAGCAAAGATTCAGGAATGGCAGGACATGAGATTATTATTTTTTACCATCTTACTGTTGTTGCTGAAAAGCTTTACCCCGAAACAGAATACTGTAGGAGCATGAAAAATGTTGAATTAACGAAGGAAGGCCTAATTTACATTGATAGACTGCCATACGAAGAGACAAGCATAAGCAAGTATGGTCATGTGGTTGTGGTAATGCTGACGCTATGGAGTCAAATCAGAAAAAAGATGCGTTTGAAGTGGGTAGGAGCGTAAACATAGGGATACATACCCTCTATGTTGACGCTCCTACCTGTATAAGATAAGGACCTGCACATCCCAAAGGCGCGCGCTGGCGTCCAGGCCGGCGGTTAGCAGGAGCGCTCCACCGGCGCCGAAGTCCACCGCCAGCGCGGGGTACGAGTGCGCTGCCAGCGCCCGCACCTCCACCGCACCGCTCGCGCCGCCCATCCCGCTCGCGCCGCCCACCCTGCCCGAGCTCGTCACGCGGTACACGCGCACCCAGCCGTCGCTGGCGAAACAAACAGGGACCATTCGGCCAAGGCCCAAGATACAGTCAGACCTGGCGTTAGTACAAAGGTGTAGAGCGGCAGAGGAGGCCAATTTGAGCATTTTATATAGTTTTTGGAAATAAATGCTGTTTCGGTCAGTACTTGTTTTATTTTCTTTCTTACCTTTAACAAAAAAACAGCAAACCATAACAAAAATTTCATGTTTGATTGTCTGTCTCACTTGCACATCTTTGAATTCATCTAGAAATAGTATGCTACTACTTCGGAATTCTTATGATATAAGCTATTTTTTAATTAGTTGGCTAGGATAGCTTCCATACATTTTTTTACACTAGGTACAGGTGCTCAAACTTAAAAGTTAAACTTAAAATTTAAAACTAAAATTTGAGTTTAGTGACTTCTTGTAATGTAGTATTCTAAGTAGTTGAGTTTTTTTACATCTAATTTAGAAACACCATTATTAGGAATTATACATTAAAAGAAAGAAAAAAAACTAGGCCTCAAATAGCAGGTGTGGTGACCATAAATGTGAGAAGCTGGAAATTTTTATTTTTTACAGAAAATGAACCAACGAATGAGAAAAACAGACCGCGAACTGTTTGGGATAGATTTTTTTTTGCTGTGGGACCACAACTCCTCCCCTCTCCCTCATATGCACGTGCATGTTCATCCCCCAATTCTGGGAAACCATGTATACATTCTGGACCTTTTTATCAAAATGCAAATCAGAAAATAAGTTGTGACAGACGAATTTCTGGTAATCAATTTGCCCACGAAAATAATCCATATAGGTCCATGCCGCTGTTATATCAAGCTGTCAAAAATAGCAACGCTGATAGGTGATGATATTAGTGAAGAATGTTAAATGGCTCTTAGGTGATTAATTATTTTTATAAGACTTTGTAAGCTAGTCTTCCGAATAAAAAAAATTAATACAATAAAGAGGGTATAGTAGAAGGGCCGAATTAAAACCCTCGTCAGTCAGGTGTGTCATGTGTGCGTGTCACCTGCAGGCGGCGGCGAGCATGTCCCCGGCGCCGGCGAGGCAGTTGACGGCGGCGCCAGTGCTTTCCCGCCACACGCACACGCCCCGGGTGTTCTCGCTGCCCAAGTTTTCCTCCAACTCCTCGCCCTCTAGTAGCGTCGCGTCGTCCACCGGCCCGAGACCCTGAAATTATGTCTAGATTAGATTTTGTATAGCTACTGTTGTGGAAAATATACAAGGAGTAGGGCAACACTGGTAGAGTTTATATTTGATGTGAAGTGTGAACAGTCGCAAAATAAACGTTAAATAGAACGCACGCATTTTTATTGAAGCAAAGTAAGGCCAAGCAAATTTCAAACTTAAGTACATCAACATATGGTCGCAATCGAACCGGATCACTTATTACTATTCACCGATCGACTGGCCAGGACCGTGGGAAAAAACTCCATTGTACAATAGCATTGAATAGCAAACTGTGTAGTGTGTCGTCTTCAACAATTTTCTTTATGAAGATATTATAAATCGCAACTTATAATTTAGAGAAGCTACATAGAAGATTTATAATGACTACTTCAGCTAACTCGAAGCAACAGCAACTTCTTTTTATGCTAGAAGATTGTGCTAATTCATTACGGAAGACACAAGTTAACCTAAAAAAATGTCCGAAAGCACGTTTAACTAAAGGTTATTTAGAAACACGAATGAAGATAGTTGATGATTATTGGACTTCGTTTAAACGTTCTCACGACGAATTAATATTAATAACACCTAAGGAACAAAGACAAACATTAAGTTATTTTTCAAGTGACGAGTTTTTTCTATGCGAGGACATTTACAACGCGCTACTAGGTGACTTGAAAGACATGCATGCTGCGTTAGTGGAACCTTCGCCTTCAGCTGATACATTTAACAACTCATGTGGACATTTTAATCATAACATCGCTCAATTACCAAAAATAAATTTACCAATCTTTAATGGTTCTTATGAAGGATGGCCGACTTTCTGTGATTTGTTTACGTCATTGGTACGAGAGAATTCAGCATTAAGTGATGTTCAGAAATTACACTACTTGAAAACCAGTGTTACAGGTGATGCAGAGAATTTATTAAAGCATATACAGGTGACAGCAAATAATTATTTGAGCGCGTGGCACCTATTGAGCAAAAGGTATGGGAATAAACGATTAATACTAAATAATATCATGAAAAGATTATTTAATCAAAGAAAAATGACCATTCAATCGTCAAATCAATTAAAAAATCTATTAGATGTAACCACAGAATGCTTAAATAATCTAGAAAATTTAAAAATTAATTTGGAAAATTGGGACCCGATTATTATATATCTTGTGGTACAAAAACTAGACCCAGAGACTCACAAGAGCTGGGAAGAATGTGCCCATAGAGATGACCCTGAAGTTATACCTACATGGAAGGAATTTAAAGAATTTTTGGATGTTAAGTTCCGCACGCTCGAGCTGGTCACTGCAAGTACACCACGAGAGGTTAGGCAAATCAAGGAAAGGTCACTACATATATCAACACCTGTCACACATAAAACTTGTAGACTATGTACTGAAAATCACAGTTTATGTCATTGTAAACAATTTATTAAAATGCAACCTAAGGAGAGAAGTGAGTATGTTATGAATAAACAATTATGTTTTAACTGTCTAGCAGCAGGACATATAGTATCTAGATGTAATGTTCCAGTGTCCTGTCAGATATGTCGCAAGCGCCATCATTCATTGCTGCATGTAAACAAAGAAGCTGCGGCTATACAACATGTAGTAAAGAAGGAAGAAGTACAAGCTAATACAATGATGGTATCCCACTATACAACTAGACAGAATACAGCACTTTTAGCGACTGCGCTGGTAGAAGCAATCAGTGAAGAAGGTCATACAGTTCTACTGCGAGCGCTAATTGACCAAGGTTCTCAAGCAACATTTATTAATGAGAAGGCGGCTCAGCTACTGAAATTAAAAAGACAATCAGTCAGTGGAAGTGTCATAGGAGTGGGGTCAATGAGGACCGGAATAAAACATGTGGTTCAGCTAAAATTAAGATCACTTTGGGACTCTCAATATAGTTTAAATGTTCAAGCCTATGTGATGACAAAACAACTGACCACAATGATGCCCACTAAATTGATACCAAATCAATCATGGCCTCATCTTAAAGACCTGAATCTAGCTGATCCAAGTTACTTTAAGCCAGGTTCCATAGATATGCTGTTGGGAGTTAAAGAATATGTTCAAATAATACAACAAGATTTAATCAAGGGTCCACCAGGAACACCATGTGCACAAAACACTAAATTGGTTTGGATTCTATTTGGAGACATATTATGTAGTCAACCAACGGAGAACACTTATTTTGTGATGCATCACGAGATTGATGTAGATGAAATATGGAAGTCGATCTGGGAACTCAAAGATGATAATGAGAGACAATTAACTAAAGAAGAAAAAATTTGTGAGAACATATATCAGGAGACAACAACTAGAAATAAAGAAGGGAGATATGTAGTCAAATTACCTTTTAAAACATACAGTCCACAATCACCCGACGGAGATACAAAAGAGATAGCTAAACAAAGATACTTACAACTGGAACGTAGATTCAACAAATCGCCCGACCTGAAAAAGGCTTACACAGATGTCATTAAGGATTACATAGAACAAGGGCACATAGAAATTATACCAAAGGATGAAAGAGAAACAAAAAAATGTGTATACTTACCTCACCATGCGGTCATTCGCCATGATAAAGAAACATCACGAACACGAGTGGTTTTTGACGCCTCCTTTAAAGGAAAAAACAACATTTCATTAAACGATGAGTTACTTGTAGGTCCGCAATTGCAGGAAGATTTAAGATACCTTTTGACCCGATGGCGAATGAAACGTATTTGCTATGTGGCTGACATTCGACAAATGTACAGACAGATACTGGTAACAAAAGAGGATGCTGACTATCAACGAATCTTCTGGAAACCAGATGATAGTGATGAATTGCAAGAATTTCGCATCTTGCGGGTTACTTTTGGTACAGCCCCTGCACCATATCTGGCAGTCAAAACGTTACATCAATTAGCAATGGATGAAGGAGTCGAAAAACCAAAGTGTGAGCATAGCATAAAGAATAATTTTTACATGGATGATTGGTTAGATGGAGCTGATGATGTAAGAGAAGCTATATCATTAGCTAAAGATGTCACAAACATATTGTACAAGGGTGGTTTTCAACTAACTAAATGGGCATCTAATGACATTGAATTTATGAAGTCCATTGAAGAGGAGAAAAGATCAAATGGTGCGCAGATAAATCTAAACTTAGATGGAACAATTAAAACATTGGGAATTGTATGGAACTTAAAGACTGACTCGTTTCAATATAATCTCAGTTTACCTATGTCCATGAGTACAATCACAAAACGAAATATTTTATCAGATGTCCAGAAATTATTTGATCCTCTTGGATGGATAGCACCTAGCATAATCATGGCAAAAATATTAATACAAAGGTTATGGGTCGAAAGACTTGAATGGGATGAGAAAGTAAACAATTCAATAGAACAAGAATGGCGAAAGATCAAAGCAGATTTTATTAATGTAAACAACATTCAAATTAAGAGATGGCTTGGAACAACAAATCAAAATCTAGACAAAATACAAATCCACGGATTCTGTGACGCATCTATACGAGCGTATGCAGCAGTGGTTTACATAAGAACAGAAAGCTTAGACGGTGGAGTAAAAACAAAACTTGTTGCGGCTAGAACAAGAGTTGCACCTTTAAAAACAGTATCTTTGCCACGTCTAGAGCTATGTGGTGCTTTACTGCTTGCAAAGTTATTAAAACAAATTAAAATTTCAATGAAAATAAACATATCTGAAATATATGCATGGACAGATTCAACAATTGTCATTGCATGGCTTACTGGTGAGCCAAATCGATGGAAGCCCTTTGTGGCTAATCGTGTAGTAGAAATTGTAGAGACTTTTAGTGCTAAAAACTGGTACCATGTACAGTCACATGAGAATCCCGCTGACATAGCTTCAAGGGGACGGCTACTTTCAGAACTGCAGCAATGTGACTTATGGTGGAGTGGTCCAGCATGGTTAGCTGAAAAAGAAATAAATATTAATAAACATCCAGTGATTAATACAGATCTAGAAATGAAAACAACAAAGATTAATACTTACCTTGTAACTGAAGAATCTGAAAGGGAAGAAGAATTTTTAATATCACAATTTGAAAAATATGATAATCTACTTGAACTTATAAGATGTATCACTTATTGCAAAAGGTTTATTAAATTTAAAAAGGATAATTATAACATGAAAGATATTGAAACAAAGGAGTTAGAAGACTCTTTGAATATTTGTATTAAAAGGGTACAAGAACAGGACTTTAAAGAAGATATTGAAAGATTAAAACAAAACCGACAAGTAACAAATAAGAGTTCTATAAGATCACTTAACCCCTATCTCGATGAAAATAACATCCTCAGGGTGGGCGGTCGCTTAAGACATGCAAACTTATCAGCTGAAAGAAAGAATCCTATTATACTAGGAAATACAAACGCATTAACATCTCTTATTGTTGCGGATGCACATACTAAAACTCTTCACGGAGGGGTTCAATTGATGCTTTGTCATCTACGGTCCAAGTACTGGATTATTAAGGCAAAATCTATAGTAAAGAAACACATTCACACATGTCTTTTGTGTGCTCGATTAAGGGCAAAAACAAAGACCCAGTTAATGGGAGACTTACCCAAACAGAGAGTTACTCCAACTAGACCATTCCTGCATAGTGGTGTTGATTTTGCAGGTCCTTTTCAAACATTGATTTCTAAAGGCCGAGGAAATAAAACAGTCAAGACTTATGTAGCAATATTTATTTGCATGTCTACCAAGGCAATCCATATTGAGTTAGTCGGAGATCTCACATCAGGAGCCTTCATAGCAGCTTTTAGTCGATTTGTATCTAGAAGAGGAAAATGTTCTCACCTCTGGAGTGATCAAGGAAGGAACTTTATCGGTGCGGATAAGCAGCTTCAAGATGCCTGGAAAGAAGCAAATTTTCAGTTATCAAGGGATATAGCTCAGACACTAGCGGCAGATGGTACACAGATGGCACTACATACCTGCATACAGCCCTCATCATGGTGGTCTATGGGAGGCTGGTGTAAAATCCATCAAATACCATTTAAAGAGAATTATAACCACTAACCTGACATTCGAAGAAATGACCACAGTCCTATGTCAGATAGAAGCTTGTTTAAATTCACGACCGTTGTGCCCGTTGGACGACAATGATCCTGATAACATAAATCCACTTACCCCTGGACATTTTTTAATTGGAGAAGCACCGATTACCATTCCATCACCTGATGTAAAGGATATTAAAATAACTTACCTGACACGTTGGCAGCACACACAGAAACTAGTAAGAGATTTTTGGCGTCGATGGCAAGACGAATATTTATCAAGGTTACAACAACGCCCTAAGTGGTTAAAAAAAGAGCAAGAACTTAACATAGGAGATATCGTTTTAATAAAAATAGACAATCTACCACCTGGAAAATGGTCCTTAGGTAGAATTGTAGATAAACATGCCGGCGCGGACGGTTTGACTAGAGTGTACAGTGTCAAAAGTAGTAGTAGTGTAACAAAGAGACCTATTACAAAGTTATGTAAACTGCCCATAGATTGCTCATAAGTGTTAATTAAATTATGTTTTTTTTATAATCTTTTTAGAAAAACTTGTTATCTTGTACAAATCTACTTGTTTAATTGCCAAAAACAATTGTTGCAATGATATATTACTTCTTTATCTTGTTTTGGATCTAGTTCAAATTTAGTTGTCTACAAGTACTTATAATTTTATTGTATTTATTTTATTTGTATTGTATTCTTGTCATTTTGTAAAAAGGTCTAAACAGCCCTTTTTGGTGGGCGGCATGTTGTGGAAAATATACAAGGAGTAGGGCAACACTGGTAGAGTTTATATTTAATGTGAAGTGTGAACAGTCGCAAAATAAACGTTAAATAGAACGCACGCATTTTTATTGAAGCAAAGTAAGGCCAAGCAAATTTCAAACTTAAGTACATCAACAGTTACAATGATTACTATTAACGCCCTGGGTGTTAAGTTACCTGGAGGTCGCCTAGGCCAAAGTGGGTCATGGGGTTGCACTCGGGCTCCATGTCGTCGTCGATGGAGAAGGCGCCCAGCGACCACGTGCGCACGGTCTTGTCGTTGGAGCCTGTGCCGACAGTAAAAATGCCTACAATTTGTCCCAAATTGGTGCTAGATAACATTTAAAACTCCTCCCGAATTCACCCGATTCATTGCACGTCCCACGGCAGTTGTAACGGGTCACTCTTAGATCGCTTAGTCGCGGTTCAGCGTAGTCGGCTCGGTTACTGCTGCCAAACGTACACATTACACAGTACACGTTGACACAAAAGTAGTAGGTGTGGGCTGAGCCAGAACATTGGTGCTGGTGTTGTGTTAGATGAGGAGCTCGTTACCGGTGAGCATGTAGCGCAAGTCGTCAGCGAGCACCACGGCGGTGAGGTACCGCGGGTGGGCGTGCAGCACGCGCACGCAGCTGCCCGACTGCGGCTCCCAGATGCGCGCCGTGCGGTCCTGCCCGCCCCGACACCCTCATCATTATCATTTATCATTGCACATTTTTAACAACGCATAGGTTCTTAGTTATCATTGTTAAATATGGATCGGTTATGTGAACCTGTGACGCAGAAGCGAGAAGGTGCTGCGCCCAACAGAGCGCAGTGACGGCGTCCGTGTGTCCGGCGAGCAACGCAGCGGGCAGTACGCTGCGCGCGCTGCCGACGCCCTGTACGCGCCACACACGCACGCGCCCGTCACGACCGCCCGTACTGGCGTACGCGCCGCCCCGCGTCGCTGCCGCGCACGCCACGCCCAGGTCGTGCGCGCCGTCCTCCCACACCAGCGGCGCCGGCCCCGCCCCGCCCTCCACGCCGTTCCGCACGACATCTGAAGGATAATTTAAGTCTTATATTTTTCTCTCGTTCTCTCTCTCTCTCTCTCTTTACTAATTCGCTAGTGACAGAAACAAAATCAATCAAATTTAAAAATGTTTGATTCAAAATAGTACCAATAACATATCTTTTGGAACGTCAATTGAATCTACCACCGGTTTCAAGGCACGCCCACTGAGATGAACTTGCGAAATAAACTCAGTGGATCTAATCTTTTTAAATATTAGGTATATATTCTATAATAATAGGAATAAAATATAATTTTACATCTTATCCTGAAATGCCTGAGAGGAACGCCCTATTCCCAAGGTGTCGTACTTCCATGAAATCTTTTACTTTATAAAATTATAAAGGAAATCCTTTACCACACAAACGCTCTTTAATAACTTTTAGAATTTTTAATGGATAACTTTTGAACTTTTTCTGGGATCCTATTGTAAAAGCGTATACAGTTGCCTTTAAAAGAATTGCTTAGCAAAAAAACAGAACAAAAACGTTGTTGAAAAACATAAAAGTATGCCATAAAATAAAATAAAATAAAATAAAAATATTTTTATTCAATGTTGTACGTCAATGTAGCTTATTGAACGTCAAATGACTCTACTACCGGTTCCAAAACTAGTCCACTGAGAAGAACCGGCGAAACAAACTCAGTGAAACTAATCTTTTCAATATTATACAATATAGGTACATAATATGATATAATTATACATAGAAGCCATGTAGGAAACGCCTTATTCCCAAGGTGTGGTATCTTCAATAAATTCTTTTATTTTGTAGTATCCTTTACCACACAAACGTTCTTTAACAGTTTTTTTAAATTTATTTATCGATAGGTTTTGAACGTTTGAGTTTGAGTTTGAAATAAGACATAATGCTATGAAAGTACCTAAAGTATACTATACGCGACACAAATTGAGATATATTTCTACTAATTCCCTTATAAAGCATACGTAAACTCATAGGCTACATATATTTCAATAAAAAAAATGATAATAAAAGGTAGTGCCATGCTGCTTTTTGACTGCTTTTTGACTGCGAATTGAGGCGGCATGACCGGGGTGGTACCTCTCGCTCACATAACACCGGCGTCAAGTGACAGCTATGCTGTCGCGTTTCGTGCGGTTTGTGAGTTTTCGGTGGCCCATTGGAAGGAGAGGACATATACATAATTAACTTTTGGTTGTGTGGATGTCTATGGGCGTCGGTAGTCACTATAAGGCTCCGAATGCTCGGTTGCCTCCCTACGACATAAGATAATAGAAGTCAGTAAGCTCCATATCATGTACAAAAACTGCAAACGTCCTTTTATGTCTTGTTATATTTATGTATGTGCGTGTTCCATCGGGATATTTAATAACCAAAACACAATTATATATGTATTTTATTGTTATAAAGTAAAATATAAAGTAGCAAATATTACTGATGATACAAATATTACGCTGGGTGGGTGTACGAGTACATGTAATAAGAAATGGCATGAAAAAATGCACACCAATTTTGTAAAAGCCTTTGACAAAATTTTCTGAAACTAACTGTGTAATCTACTCCATTTCTTTGTCTTGTATTGAAACTAAATATCATGTTCCTAAGTTTATCTAGGAGCTACAGTTAAGTCAGGAGTGTCTCAGGGATCTCATTTAGCTTTATTAATATTTATCCTTACTAATATTATAAATGCGAAAGTAACTCTGTCTGTCTGTCTGTCTCTTCTTCACACCTAAACCGCTGAACAAATTTAGATGAAATTTGGCACAAAGATAGTTTGAAACCCAAGAAAGGACATAGAATAGATTTTATCCCGGATATCCCACGGGAACGGGATTAATCCGGATAAAAGCCCAGGACTTTCTATCTTCTAAATCACGGAACAGATTTGGATGAAATTCGATATGAAAAAACTATGGAACTTAACGTAGGGTATAAAATAGTTATTATCCTGAAAATCCAACGGGAACGGTAAACTATGCGAGTAAAACCCCGGGACTGACTATCTTCTAAACCACGGAACCGATTTGGGTAAAATGTGATATGAAGATACTTTAAAACTTAACGTAGGACTTAAAATAGTTCTTATCAACTATGCGGGTGAAACCCCGGGACTATCTATCTTCTAAACCACGGCACAGATTTGGGTGAAATTTGATATGAAGATACTTTGGAACTTAACGTAGGGTATAAAATAGTTGTTATCCTGAAAATCCAACGGGAACGGTAAACTATGCGAGTAAAACCCCGGGACTGACTATGTTCTAAACCACGGAACAGATTTGGGTAAAATTTGATATGAAGATACTTTAAAACTTAACGTAGGACTTAAAATAGTTCTTATCCTGAAAATCTCACGAGAACGGAAACTATGCGGGTGAAACCCCGGGACTGTCTATCTTCTAAACCACGGCACAGATTTGGGTGAAATTTTATATGAAGATACTTTGGAACTTAACGTAGGACATAAAATAGTTTTTATTCTGAAAATCCCTGTAGTGCTCTTATATGTATGTATTAGTATATAAGTTAATGTTTATATTAATAAAGAGAATCATCTCGGCACCCGAGCCTCTCACACGCCTCTATCCTTACATGGCGACCCTGCCAGTGCTGCCTCGCGGCAGCGCTGAGCCGAAGATTAAATTTATAAATAATTAATAGAATAAAATATATAGTATGAAAACATAAATAAAATTAAATAAAAATAGCAATGACAAATGACGAAGAATCAAGAATATTAAGAAATAAAATTGAAGCAAGAAAAATATAGATGACAATTAAAATTAAAATACAATTAAAATAATGTAAAATAAAATAAGGATAATCAGAAGAAAATAATCTTGAAATAAAAGTAATGTTTAAATAAAAAGGCCTCACTTGAAGAATAAAGAAGACATAAGTATTTTAAAGTTACATCAATTAAAATAAAGACATGACCAGAAGAAGAAAAAAATGATGATATTTAGAAGAAATAAAATTGGCGCCGGGAGTTGTTGGTGTCCAAGGGATCCCGAGGAAAGGTGCCGGGAGATGTTGGTGTCATTGCAACGGAAGTATTGAAGAGGTCCAGCAGAAAGGTGCCGGGAGATATCGGAGAAAAAGTAAGCTGCCTACCAGGAAAAGTTGTTGAGTTAATCAAACACTAGGTATATTTTTTATTATTCACTTGATATTAAAATGTCTGTCAGAAATAGTTAAATATTTAAATGTTTTTAAAAATAAATTTATGTTGCAATTATAAGATAAATATGTAAAAATATTTCAGGCATATTCTGATTCTGATATGTTATTTTAAAATTATTTTTACCTACATTTTCTTATTTTATTTTTGGAGTATGGTTAAAATAATTATTTGCAATTAATAAAAAAAAATGTTATTTTATATTCATATCATAATGTTCTAAAGCTTCTGTATATTTTATCAGTAGGTAGGATATGAACTATAGTTATTAATGCAACGTAGTACATTCTTGTGTTCATGCACTTTATCAGGCATTGATATAAAATAAAATAGATAATTTTTTTTCTCGTATTGATAAGTATTTTTTATTAGAAACAATTTGTAATATATATACAAACAAATTAATTGAATTTAAAATAATAGAATTAAATGAGTAAGTACATTATTTGAAAAAAAAAGACAAAGAAATTAAATAAATTTAAAATAATGGAATTAAATGACAGTAAGTAATATTAATTGGAAAACATAAATAATGAGCTAGGTACAGTTAGGTTCAGCTTAACACTTATTACTTTATTGATAAAAATTGCGTATATTGACTATGTACAACCGGATTGACACGATGAAGGAAAAGTAGGAAGGTATGATAAAAACAGAGTTGTTAGATTTACGAATGATGTGGCTGCAGACGCATTATATCGATAAAATATGAAGGTTATGACTCTCTACAAGGATTGACAAAAATATGGACAATACTTTGTAAAAAATAACACTTCCTTCGATGAGCGGTCTGATCACCCGTCCGTCGAGTGGAAATGCTTAAAAAACCAAATAATAATGACGTATAGTCCAAATGCTTGATCATGTTAAACGCGAGACGTTTTCGTGAAAGTTTTAGGATTATTTTAAGACTAGAGAGTACGGAGTATAAAAGAAATAAAAGGGAGAAATTATTAAGAATGTTGATGTTGATGTAGTAGAGTAGGAGACTGTTTATAGAATCTCCTAATTGTGTGTTAAATCCTTCCATTCGATCATGGTGTGAACGAGTTTTCCTCCGTGAGATATGTTGGAGTCTAAAGAGACTTAAATGAAAACCACAAAATATGATAAAGATAGGTAGGAAATAAAATAAGAGAATATGAGTATAAAAAGTGTATATTATGTGAAAAAGGGTATATGTGAACCCAATGAAATATGATACAAAAGTAGCAATTTATGGAGAATAAATAAAGTATCAATGAAAATAATGATGATGATAAAGTTAGGGTATATTATGCGAAACCCATGAAATATGAAACGAAAGTAGGAATAAAGGGAGAATAAACAAAATATTAATAAGGATAAAATGTTGATGATGAATTAAAATAAGTCTAAAAAAAAAAAGAAACTAAAATATGAAGGAATGTACTGTATGTACAAAATGCGTATGTATGCGTAAAAATGGTTATGAAAAATGTATTATGTAATTGATGATATGATGATGATGAATGTTATATGTGACTAGTACTTAATATCAGTTAGTAACGAGGATCTTAAATAGTCAAGAGTCATATTATTATTTGAAACTTTGTTATTACATATCGTTGGTCTGATGTATTTGATATCGATTTATAATATGATTATATATATATATATATATATTTACGACCTTATAATATGTAGCATGGAATTATTAAACAAACTATGTCATCTCATTACGACCTCCCAAGAACTTGTAATACTATGAATTATAATGTAAGTTTTAAAATGTTTGTTAATCTGTTCAATGTTTGTATTATTATTGAGAGTTTAAAAGTATTTGTCATTTGTCATTGTTATTCATTGTTATTATAAAAATGTAATCTTATTATTGTGTATTAAAAATGTAATATTATATTTTAATCAATATTGTTTAAAAAAACAAAATATATTTAAGTTTTTTTTTTAATTTTAGGAAGGGAAATGTAGTGCTCTTATATGTATGTATTAGTATATAAGTTAATGTTTATATTAATAAAGAGAATCATCTCGGCACCCGAGCCTCTCACACGCCTCTATCCTTACATCCCATGGGAACGGGACCTATACGTGTAAAACCCCAGGACTTCTCTATCTATCTTCTAAGCCTCGCAACAGATTTGGGTGAAATTTGATATGAAGATACTTTGGACATTAACGTAGGACTTAAAACAGTTGTTATCCTGAAAACTCCTCGGGAACGGGAACTATGCGGGTAAAACCCGGTGTATATCTCCGCCTACACTACACCACTGAGGCGAGAGACATCGTGGAGTACGTGCACCATAGGACCAAGTACACAGCGAGAGTGCAGCTACTGGAGTCGTGCCGCAACGTCAACTTCAAGGCGTTTGTGGTGCGAGTGCCAACATGTTTTCTGCACCGCGTCATGCAGGAGGACTTCTGGCCACAGGGCGTGGTGTTCCGTCGCTTCCGCGGGACAAGTGCCACCGGAACACACTAAGACTTAAGTGCAAGTGAAGTGTTACTAACATAGTTTTAAGTTTTATTTACTTACAACATTGTTTATAATTATGTATAATTAGGTTAAGGTATTTATCTATGGGCCTATGCAGCCTGAAAATAAAGGTAATTATTATTATTATTATTATTATTAAAACCCCAGGACTGTCTATCTTCTAAACCATAGAACAGATTTGGGTGAAATTTAATATGAAGATGCTTAGAAATCTAACGTATGACATAAAATAGTTGTTATCTTGAAAATCCCACGGGAACGGGAGTTGTGCAGCTAAAACGCCGGGGCTGTGTATTTGTTAAACCACTGAACCGATTTGAGTGAAATTTGATATGGAGATAGTTTGAGACCCAAGGCATAAGATGTATAAGTGTAACAATAAGTTTTTTAGATATGTCAATAGATGGCGTTAACACAAAATGTAGATCACGCTATCTATTACAAGATGCGAATCCTTATGAAGATCTCACATTTTTATAGCACGCGTTTTTAATGAATACTGTTCCATATATTAGTAATTTATCCAAAATGGTTTATTAATAGAATTCATGATATTTTAAAAAAGGAATACTTATTTTTTTTTAATTTATTAAGAAAACCAACAGTGTTTCAGTTAATACATACATTAAGTGTATTTTACATAAAAAATATGGCCAGTAATAGGTTTCCCTTCGTAATACACATAAATATAATTTATTTATTTACTATAAGACAACTTGTTACAAAGACAAATACATTTTTTATCTGAATACCTAAAAAGACTGGGACGCAGTCTGTACTGGCATCAGCGCTCCTCGTTCGAAAGTGTATCTAAGTATACAAATTACGCTAAGACACGTTTTGTGATTAGATATGAAAAAAAGAAACAAAATAATAACAAAATTCTTCAGTCAAGGTCAAGTAGAAAGGGCGTGCGATACAATAACATCTGGATACTATGTAAAGTATGCAGTACATACAGTTTTTTTTTTTAATGTATATATATAAAATGATTAATAAAATACTGATAATATATAATATGAATCTTATATAACAATAAAATATATACATATATATATAGATATAATCTAAAATAATTAACTACTTACTAAAATATATAATCACTATCAGACTCTCAGTTTCTTCATACGTTAATGTGCGAAGCCAATCGAATAATACGCATCTACATCGTATTTTATTCATGGCATGTATATTAAGTAATTTGTTAGCTTGATTTAGTAAAACGGGTCCCAGAAAACAAAAGAATCTGTTAGCAAATTTATTTTTAAGCGGTATTGTTTCAGAAACTTTGTACTGACGTCGAGATGGGAGTATGTTTTGTTGTAGAGGGGTGAGAGAATGTTGTTTTAATATCGTTTGGTAAATAAAAATTTGCCGAACTGAAAGGAAATTCCAGTCCTTATATATCTGATGAGTGGGATATAGTTTGGCGCGAAAGGCGCAAACTTTAAGAATCGCTCTTACCTTGTTGCATTCGGATCAATGGGATAGCGTGCTTATAATGGTTATAGACCATTTAATTATTATTTAATAAAGTTATATGAGTATTATATTATTATGGGAAGTACAGCGTGTTTATCCATGTTTCCGTTTATATATTATTATATAAAATATACATACATAATAATGTTTAAATTATATATCGTAAAATAAAAAGTTTAAATAAAATTCTATGGTTAATTGAATAGGTATTAGGTAGATGTTAGATCATTATGTGTGTTGTGTGAATTAGAAGTTAGAAGTTAGCGGTTAGCGCCCTAGCCCTACGATGTCAATATCTTGGGATCGGTTCGTGACCACTAGGGCGCGTGAACCCCGTATAGTGTTTATCATCTTGATGGATAAGAATAAAGCATTTAGCAGACGTCGCTCACCTCTATATACATTTAGTTTTAAGAACTTCAGTTAGTTTCTTTTTAAATTCAGCCTTAGAGAATGCGAACAAATCTATATCCTTGCACGATTCATTAAATATACGTGGTAATCTGTTTAGTACAGAGCTGGCGGAGTAATTTCTGCTACTGCGGGGCACATATAACAGAGGCGTGTGTCGTGTGCGACGTTTAGGTGCACAGTGTGATAGTGCACTTACTAGCTCCGGACAGTCTACGTGTCCATTAGCAGTATCATACAAAAAACACATACCCAATATATTGCGGCGTTCCTCAAGGGATAGGAGGTTATTTCGATGACAGTCTTCCAAATAAGATTTGGAGGACTGTTTACTTCGATAGAGAATGTGTTTTATGAACTTTTTTTGGACCTGTTCAAGTCGGTCCTTGTAAATATTGTATATTGGTGACCAGATCGGACTTGCATATTCGAGAACTGCGCGGACGTATGCGAAGTATACAGTTTTGATGGCATCAATATCAGTAAAATATTTACAGACCCGGGTTACGAAACCTAAATTCCTAAACGCTTTTTGCGTGATCATGAAGTTATGATGGGACAGTGTAATTTGTCATCAAAATATACACCTAGGTCCCGAATGGCGCTGACTCTTGATATAGTAATACCGTTAAATTCATATGAGAACATTATGGGACGTCTTTTACGTGTGAATGTTTTACAATGACATTTTTTAACATTGACGCTTATTTTGTTACGATCATAGAACGTATAGAGAGAGTTAAGGTCTGACTGCAACAATTTACAATCTTCAAGGTTTTTTATTTTTAACTATACTCTTTTTCAAAGTCTGTGTATATTACGACAATTTGACCACCTTGTTCCATATTAGATAATATATAGTCATATATTATTTAATAATAAAATATTTTTGGTGGTAGTACTTAAGTAGGTACTAATTTGAATTAAAATATTGATGTATCATAAGGTTATTAAGGTAGTTTCGAATAACATAACGTCAGGACGTCTGACACCTCAATCCTCCCATGACCATGGTTGCTCTAAAGTATCTTAAACGTCGGACATGTAAAAATCTTAATAAACGGCGATAAAATCCGTAAAAGTTATTTAAATATAATAAAATTAATGTACTTCTAAATTAAGTAAATATATTTTATAAAAACGTACTATAGGGCCTTACAGTGGAAGTTAATAGTATTCTTTAAATTATAATAGTTTGTAAATTGGAACCATATCATTTGAAAAATAAAATTTAAAAAAATACTTCTTACATGCAGACGAAAATAATCGCGGGTAAAATCTAAGAAATAATAAACATTTAAAAAAACAATTTTGTCTGTCTGTTTGTTCCGATTAATCTCTAAAACGACTAAGCCGATTTTGACGAGGCTTTCACTGGCTGATTTCACATAGCTGATGTTATAAGGCGTAAATTAGGCCATAAAAATAATCATCATGAATCCGAACGGCTGTAAATCTAAGTACACGCGGGCGAAGCTGCGGGCAACAGCTAGTTGTCTATAAATTATAATAAAATCGTCCTAAGTCACTCCCATAATTATAATATTTTTTTTACGACGCAGATATTTTCGTTACCGCTATAATATATGCCACATTATTAGTTAAAGTAAAAAGCCTAACATAATCCGTCTGACTATATATTATGGGAAAGTATAAGTAACACAGATGCATCGGCAGACGTCGTCAGCAGACGCGTCCGCTGACCTATAGATGAGGTGATTGACTCGTTTGTCGTAGGTATTCAACGTTTACGGATGCATCTACCGACGTATGCTGATGCATCTGTCGACGTGTAGAGGGACAGTTACATAATAACAACATGTTAGCATTTGTTTGGGTTATTGGCTTTTATTTATTTTTGTAAACACAAGGTCTTCATAATATGTCATTGTGTCAATGTAGTAATTTTACATCATACATTTTATTCCTTGTGAAACTATAGGTTTACATACAATTAAATTAAAGTTGTATTAGGTATATATTTTAAATAAATGTATGATTTTAAATTAAAAGATTTTGTTTCTTGTCAATCATAAAAGCAAAAACAATTTTAGGAGAGGAGAGTTATGAACAAAGCGCGTCGAGAGGTAATCATTATTATAATCGATTTTCTGCAAAATGCTCTATAAGTTATGGAAGTAGGTATATAATTTATTGATTATTGATTTCTAGTTCATCCGTAAGTGCTAGTTATGACGTTTGCAGTTACTCGGTGACTGTTTGTCATAATTTAGCCGAGGTATCGCTTCTACGTATGTCCACATACAATGATACCTGTAATACGCGGCAGCGTCGCGTCGATTTCTGTTTACATTATATTATTATAAAAATAATTGAAAAGACTTTATTTCATCAATGGCACCCTTAGTCTGTACAGTATATTTTGAATAGATTTCGAACTCAGGTCGGCCGGAGCAAGGACAACTGTGTCCGGTGGTGATTCACAGATCCTTCAAAAGCAGACTGTATATGCGTTGCCGTTCCATAAACAATGGATCACCTCAATTCGTGTCCTGCCTGCACGTTACAGAACTTAATGGACACTGGAGAACGCAAAACTCGTAGCAGAGTTCGGGGCTGACAAAATGTAGGCAGCCATAGACAATATAAGAAGAAGAAGACTGTAACAGTTATAACTACAACACTCAGATGCAGCGACTCCATCTGACAGACCGCGGTCTTCGCTCCAGAAACTGAAGAAATGATCACTACGGATGTCAAGTCAGAAGGCAAGTGCACATCCTGTTTATTTGTTCCAACATACATACATTATGTGTTCCGTACACACGGCGGACAGCGCAGTTTCTGGCATCGTGGCATTTGATTTGAAAGTAGACAAAGAGAGAGAGCCAGTACGAGAAGAACGTTAACGGCTACTACTTACGTTGACTACTTACTGCAAGATGGACTACCTCCCGTAAAAAATTGGTAAAGTTGGTTTACGAACGATAGTTTAACGTGACAACGTCATAACAAAGGACAATAAGCGTAACGAGACATTTTGATGCATGCAGCCGACGTTAGTCGATTTATTAGACGTTTTCAAGTCAAAAATATTAGCAGGAATTGGCACTGATTCCTAAAATAGCAGCACTAACTAAACACTGGGAGTGGGAGGGAAGCGCTGTGCCACGCCCCCGGCTGCATGGGTACCACCATTTTGCTTATTTCTCCCGTGAAACAGCTTTGCTGTGTTTCGGAAAGAAGGGCAAGACAGGCAGTGTAATTACTGGCACCGAGACTTAACATCTTATGTCTCAGGATAGGCAACACATAAATGAGTTGCCTGGGCACGTTCCAGGTATACTAGTTTATGTTCATGGGCGACGTCGACCACTTAACATCAGCTGGTACGTTTGCCAGTTTGCCTATCCAACTAACATAAAAAAAACAATAATAAAACACCTTCAAAGTCGAACACTTTCAACACTCCTTCCGTACAAGCGGTCAGCAGCAGCGCGTGACATGAGAGCGAGGCGAGCGCGTGCACGGCGCCCTCGTGCGGGCGCACGCAGCATAACAGCGCGGCGGCGCGTGCGAGCCACACGCGCACCGCGCCGTCGTCGTGTCCCACGGCCAGCCGCGGGCCAGCCCACACCAGCGCGCGCGCCGCCGTCGCGTCCGGCGCCGCCAGCTCGCGCCGTTCCGCCAGTCCCCGCGCCGCCCACACTCGCGCTACGCCGTCCACGCCCGCGCTCGCTACCAGCACGCCCCACTCGGAGAAGCGCGCGCACGTCAGCCCATAACGGTGCGCGCGCGTGCGTCTCTGCTCCTCCACCCAGCCGGCGCCGCGTCGCCAGCACCACATCCTCAGCGAGCCGTCGCCGCTGCCTGCTGCCAACCGCCCGCCGCGCTCGTCCGCGCAAGTCACCTCGCCGCGCGACACGCTCACCGTCGCCACCGACACCGGCTCGCCGACGTCATCCATGTCGACCGACCGGGAGTCCGTTACGCCGCACGTGCTACGGTCGAACTCATGTCTGTGTGTCGGGCCCGGCCGTCTGCCGGCCGCCTGCTGCGGCGCGAGCGGGCGCTGACGTGGTCGCTACGGACGGATCGATGTCGGACGCGACCTCGTCGGTCGGCCGCGGCACAATAAATGTTTTGTTTTTTTATAGCAAACGTAATTTATTTCAATGTCTAACTTTTAGTCACGACATGCTATAATTAGAAGTGACAACGAACGGGGTTTAATCGATAATCGATAAAAACTTCATTTAAGTCGCTCCGAGTCGACCCCGTATTGTATGTCTATATATTATAATATAGAATAATATCAACCCTTAAATGTCCCACTGCTGGGCACGGGTCTCCTCTTCCAAATCAGGCGAGGAGGGTTTCGGGCCATAGTTCACCGATGCGCTGGCCCAATGCGGGTTGGTGAACTTCACACACCTTCCAAGTCTTTTAACCTCATCAGGCATGCAGGTTTCCTCACGATGATGACTTCACCGGTGAGCAAGCGATGGTGTCATGTTCAGGTGTCATATTGTCTATGCTGGTGTCTTACTTCCGAATATACATACTCATAATATACATACATACGCGTAAACGACGAGCGAGCTCAAACTAACGTCTCGGACTCTCGGGTGGACAAAGACAAACAAACAACGTGAGACGCAAGTTGCATTCACTCGAAAACTTTCGGTCACGGTCATATGACCATCATTGAATGGGAAAGTAGACCTATGTGTTATTCTCATGGACGTCGTCCTCCACATCAGCCAAGGAAGTTTCTATTCGCAAAAAAAAATACATTCTTTCTACATAAAGTAGGTACATACTCGGTTACATCGTCACTCATTAAAGAAAGAAGTCAGGTAATAATATTATAACTAGCTGTTGCCCGCAGCTTCGCCCGCGTTCACTTAGATTTACAGCCGTATACGGATTGATGATGATTATTTTTATAGCCTAAGTTACTCCTTATAACATCAGCTATCTGTCAGTGAAAGTTCCGTCAAAATCGGCCCAGCCGCTTCAGAGATTAGCCGGAACAAACAGAAAGACAGACAGACAGACAAAAAGTGTAAATAATGTTATTTTGGTAGGTATATGTACCGTGTATACGTCCATGCATTTAGGAAAAAGCGGTTGTTTTAATATTTTAAACAGACACTCCAATTTTATTTATCTGTATAGATGTTAATATATTCCATAAGAGCCTAGACCCCTGTATTTGCATACTTTAGCTTTTTCAGCCGCTTCACAAGCCGTAGATGGGAAGGGGCCAGCGTGTCTGAACAGGTTGCATCCCACACCAGCACCCGGCCCATCTTCCATGGAATTATATCATATTACATACAAAAAAAAAGTCATTATGCTTTCACTGGTATATTATGTACTCTGGTATATCATCTTCTGCGTCTTTGTGACCAGCCTACTTCGCGCACCGCTCAGAGCACTTTAATGGGTCGGATCGCCGTCGCCATAAAGGGCGGCACTTCGTGCTTCTCTATACTCTTAACACGTTCTTGGACTTCTCAGCAAAGCCTCATGGGTCAGCCAGGGTTAGAGGGCGCATTCGTTTTATTACAAGTTCAAATTCATATAATTTCCTGAGTTTGGACACCATGAATATATTTTGCTTCAGTTAACAGGTCTAACCCCCAAATACTCAAACGAATCTCAAATTTAAGACGTACTTAAACTCATGCTACGAGGTGTCAGATTCAAAGAAAAATAGAGGGACAGCACGAGTTTAAGTACGTCTTACATTTGAGATTCGTTTGAGTAATTGGGGGTAACACAATTAAAACATTGTTTACCGTATTACTACTGTATTATTGTGTTACATTACTAATAATTGAATGTTTCTTTTTATTACTTTCCTTTAACTTTTTTTAAATTACCGGTGGGAGGGAAGCGCTGTGCCGCGCTCCCGGCTGCATGGGTACCACCATCTTGCTTGTTTCTCCCGTGAAACAGCTTTGCTGTGTTTCGGAGAGAAGGGCAAGACAGACAGTGTAATTACTGGCACCGAGACTTAACATCTTATGTCTCAGGATAGGCAACACGTAAATAAGTTGCCTGGGCTCGTTCCAGGTAAACTAATTTATGTTCATGGGCGACGTCGACCACTTTCCATCAGGTGGCACGTTTGCCAGTTTGCCTATCCAACTAACATAAAAAAAAAAAAAAAAATTTGATTCAAGACGCAGTTCAACGACCTCTCAATAATTTTACAATTTGTAGTATTTTACCATGGTGACCGTATTATAACTTCAATTATTATGTATGCAATTTTCAATATCTAACTACACCAATAACATTTTTAGGTCATTATCATCAGCTATCCATCCACTGCTGAACATAGGCCTACCTCGAAGAACCCCAAGACGACAGATCCCTACCCCAATACGAACCCAGGGTGACGTAGAAGTCGTCAAAGGGCATTTAGACGGCGGGAGGCAACAGTGCCGCCGATGCGAATTCAACTCATCTGCGATTGCCAATCCGCCGGCTCAACGTGGCACTTATGAACGTTTACCCTTATTTAAAATTGGCAAAAATTATCTCGCATCATTATAATGAATTATTATACACCCTGATAGTGATGGTAAGGACTGTGTATACTTGACACTTGTAAGTAACAGATAGGCTGTTACTACATCTAACAATAAAGAATTTTGAATTTGAATTTTGATTACAGGCATAAGAAATTTTCTGGTACTTAATAAAAAATAGCGGTGTATAAGACCGCGTTTGGGAAGACGAAGTGTTGGTCGTCCATCAACAAACCGATCTCCGCGCGGTGGCCTCCGTGCTGGATACGAGTGGCGAGGGGTCAGTCGTCTTGGCGTTTGTCGAGGGAGGTTGTTCGGCAGTAGACGGGTAGGATAGATATTAAGATAGTTGTTTTTTATATTAGATGTAAGCCATTAGCTAGTAGACTCATATGAACATGTAAATATTTTGTTATTTAGTTAATTCGTAAGTATTAGTCCTATGAAAGTCTAATTAGAAATGTCAATTAGACCCTTATCCGGGGTCTATATATTATAGCTTTCGTAAGAGCGAGATGGATGTATATCAAAGCTAGGTATGCCCCAGAGGGGGACAGTATTGTGTTATGTGTAAACGAGATGTAAGTATAGGTAAACCTATGCTCCCGAGGGAGATGGCGATATAAACTTTCGTGAATGAAAAGCTCGATAGCTTTTGCCATGATCTAGAATGGGATAGATATGGCCCAAATTTGTATATAAACGAAGCTCACAGAGCTTTAATTGTATCACTACTTCGACAGCTTACAATAATACATATTGTCATGAAGAAATAATAAATATTGTAAAGGAGACAAATCGTATTATTCCCGTTTAATACCCGTTTGTCCCGTTCAAGTGGTCCTTCGATTGCCGGATTCAATGATACAGCAAAGAACTTTGTAGAAGCTTCCAGTCGATTACGTCAATTGGAAACTCCTACAAATACGATAAGAAAATTTAAAAAAATATCTTAACATGTAAAGCAGTGTATCGCGTAAATGGATGGAAATTGGAATCAGTGTAAATTGATTACGCGCGGAAAATCGTCGGACATCCGCTTGAGCGGCCACCGCGCCTCGAATGTTCGAGATGGCTCGCGCAGCAGCCCAGTGTACACGACTTAAGGAGTAAAATAAAATAATTGCAAAACACATAAATAGCTTTTATTCATATCGATATAAAAGGCGCTGTGTACAAAACAGCACATTCCGGAATAAAGATTCACTCCTTCACACTAAACTAAAGGGATGTTTATCGCCCAAGTTCTTGGTGAAAACTTGAAGTCGCTGTACGAGGCACGAGCGCACCAAACGTAACCCTCAACATTTATCCTAACACGTCAAGAGGCTACTTCTGCGGGGTATGACATTATTTTAGTGGTGTACCCAAAAGAGCCTTGATAACGCATACATTTCAAAATATAGTGAATTATGTTAGAATCACCGCCACGAGTATATTTGAACTATTATTTAATCTATAACTATGTAGAAATAATAAAAGTAAAACTATTTACTATTAATAATAATAATTTACTGGTATATAAGCTACAGGTTGTATAGTAATAATTACACTCTAGAGACCTACCTCGGTAGGAGTAACTTAGATAAGTTAAGATTAACTCATTACCTTACTTTACTTTGTATTCAAGTGTTATATTTTCCACTCGTTTGGAACGGCCGACCGACGAGGTCCGTACTGTCTCACTATAATAATATAACTTGTAAACTATTATTGCTGCCATCATCCATTGACCATAGAATTATAGGCAAAGTTGGTGCGGTTCGACGATGGCCTGTGTGTGCGCGAGAGTACACGAGTTATTGCAATTCACTTCATATAAGTGACACAACCTCAAAATACATCTCGAGCTCGGGCTCATCCGTGGGCGTCCTTTTGATGGGCCTTCAAATGACAGTTTTGTGAAAATTTTTGATCGCACGAGGGACACTCGAAGATCCTCTTGGGCTCGTGGGAGCGCTTGTGCGTGGACAGGTGGCTGGCGCGGGAGAAGCGGCGCTGGCAGACGTCACAGGCGTAGGGCCGCTCGCCCGTGTGTGTGCGGACGTGCTTCTTGAGGTCGCCGTTGTTGGAGAACCTGCGGCGGCAGAGGTCGCAGCCGTAGGGCCGCTCGCCCGTGTGGGAGCGCCGGTGCACGCGGTAGCTGGCGTGGTTGTTGAACCTGCCGTCGCACAGGTCGCAGGCGTACGGCTTCTCGCCCGTGTGGATGCGCTTATGCACGTTGAGGTAGCTGCCGCTGGAGAACTTGCGGTGGCACACGTCGCAGCCGAACGGCTTCTCTCCGGTGTGCGTGCGGATGTGGTTCTTTAGCACGTCGTTGCTGGACAGGCTGCGGTGGCAGATGTGGCACGTGAAGGGCCGCTCGCCCGTGTGCGTGCGCTTGTGCTTCTTCAGCTCGGCGCTGTTGTAGAAGGCGGCGTTGCACTGGTCGCAAACGTAGGGTCGCTCGCCCACGTGCTTACGCCGGTGCGTCTTCAGGTAGCTGCTGCTGCGGAACTGGCCGTGGCATATGTCGCAAGTGTACGGCTTCTCGCCCGTGTGCGTCCTCTTGTGTATCTTGAGCACGCAGTTATAGAGGAAGCCGCGGTCGCAGATGTCGCAGACGTACGGCTTCTCGGTCGAGTGGATCTTCTTGTGCTTGGTGAGGATGCTATTGGCGGAGAACTTGCGGTCGCAGACGTCGCAGCTGAACACCTTGGTGCCCATGTACCTCTTCTCGTAGGCAGCCGTGTCGCTCTTGTCGCCGCTGACGTAGGGGCAGTGCTTGCACACGAACAGCTTGGTGTCTGCGGCGAGCCCGCGCGTCTGCCGGTGATGCTTGAAGATCAACTCCCTCCTCACCTCGTTGGGGCTGACGTCGCGGCTGTACTGACGTATCACGTTTCTCTTTTCGTGGTTGTTCATGCATATGTTACTTGTGAAGTGATTTATTTTGGTCTTCGATCTTTTGGCAGTCTGCGGAGATTCATATCGTTGTCCCTGTTCCGAATTTCGCACGAGCCCCGTGTCGCTCGGCGGCACCTCCACCTCGATGTAACCTTCCTCTCTCTTGACACATCTCAGATCTACCGGGTCTGCTGGCTCCTGCTCCTCCGAGTCTGTAACATAATGACAAGTAAGCGGGTAGACTTGTTTTTGTGATGCTATTATCGACCAACAAACCGGCGATGGTATAAACTCGCTAAGAGAATGTAAAAAGGTACCTTCTCCGTCGGTGTGCTCGTCGTAGTCGATGGGTTCTAGTTTGATGCACACCTCCCATTGGTTTTTTGCCTGTTCCTCTACTAACTTCTGTGATTCATTTTCTTCCTGGAATAAACAAATAAACTTTCAAAATGGAATCTTCTAAAATAATTATTATTTTATTTTTTAAGTGACAACTATACTTGGAATTATAATTCGATTCCACATTTGACATTAGCTACTGTCATTTTGTAAAATAATGATACCACATATAATAGTGTAGTGATGAACACAAAAATCGATAAACAATCGCGATTATATATTGGTTAATATTTTTGTTTTTTATATTAAAAACAAAACTTATAATAAAAGAGCCTAGATAGATAGTTTTCTGTATTGCCAACCCGTGCGCGCTCGTGCAGCTATCGCCATTTTGTTTATCTTGTCATTCGGCTTAATTCTCCCAGTCTGAGTTCTGACTGCACGAATATCTTGTTACATTGCGAATCGATATTTTGTTATTTTGTTGGGTTTTTGTTAAAGTTTTGTTACGTTGTGTTTGTTGTTACGTTTATAGTTTTTTGTGAACTTTGAGTGAATCTATTTGTTTCGGTTTTCCATCAAAATGGATCCTCAGCCAAGTACATCACAAAAAGACGTGGATGTTTTCTTGTCCCCAAGAAAAAAACGTTTACTGCTTTCACGAAAAGCTTTCACTGTTACTGAAAAAGTAATGATTTTATATAAGTGATAATTTGTTTTATTTCTCATGTTCTTTCATGATCAATTTTTTTTATTTATTTCACACACAATTATTAAAGAAAACTCTCAGATCCTTAATAAAATTAATCGTCATAACTAAATCCGTTCAGAAATATTTAATTTCCTGATATACTTAGTTTCTATTAAAGTAGTAGTTGTTTAGATATACTACTATAAACGAGAGGAATCGATCCGGAAATATTCCATTTCCGTATCGAATAATTTCGCAACGTCACTATTTAGTACTTGTCATAACGTTGCAACACTGAAATTGTCAAATCTGGAATCGAATTAAAATTCCGAGTATAGTAGTATTGTTATTGATTATGTCACAAGGAGGCAACTGAGCAATCTTCTCGTGGGAACCTTACCCCTGGAGAACGCCACCACAGGTAGCGGATGGTGGAGCGCTCGCCTGGTGCCACCTAAATTAGCTAAACAGCGACACAAATCAACACTGGACATTAAAGTCAATAAATACATCCAAGACGAAAATGGACAGCTCTTAACCGCGAATGCGAGTATCACAAATAGATGGTATCAATACTACCAAGAGCTATTGGACGAAGAATTCCCTTGCAAGACTTTGCCCCCGCTGCATGCCATTTCAGGACCGCTACCTAGAATCGAAATAGATGAAGTGAAACTCACAGTATCACGAATGAAAAACCACAAAGCTGTAGGCCCTGACGAAATTCCCGCAGACATCTGGAAAAAATTGGGTGGCACAGGCGTAGAGTGGCTCACTAGGTTGTTCAACACCATCCTGACTTCATACACCATCCCAGAGTCATGGCGCCAAAGTTACTTAGTACTGTTTTATAAGAACAGGGGGGGTGTCAGTGTCAGTGGTAACTATAGAGGGATTAAGCTGACATCTCACACCCTCAAAATTTGGGAAAGAATACTTAATAATCGCATTTTCAAACACGTTCTCATGCCTGAAAATCAATTTGGCTTCACACCCTCAAAATCCACTACGCACGCTATCCATGCCATCCGAATCATTATGGAGAAGCATAAGAAGCAAAGCGTAAAGATCTACACCTGGTCTTTATTGATCTTGAGAAGACGTTTGACCGAGTGCCTCGGAAACTGGTGTGGCAAGCCATGAAAGCACAAGGTATACCCGAATATTATGTCGCCCTAGTTCAGGATATGTACTGCAGAAGCTGCACAAGCGTGAGAAGCCTGGCAGGACTAAGCAATAGCTTCGAAGTCAAAGTAGGCGTCTAGGCGTCCACCAAGGCTCATCCCTGAGCCCTCTTCTCTTCAACATGGTAATGGGTTACTTAACAAAGGACATTCAGTCTCCCTTACCATGGTGTATGCTATACGCAGATGACATAGTACTCATAGATAAAGATGCTAAACAACTCCAAACTACACAAAAGTGTGGAGACACGTGCTGGAAAACAACAGCCTGCGAATCAGCAGAAGTAAAACTAAATACTTGGAATGCCCGTTTAGTGGTAAAACCAACAACTCCAACTCCATTCACATTGAAGGGAAACCACTGTCAAAGATATCCCAATTCAAGTATCTTGGTGCAATGCTGACAGCCGACGGGAACATTGAGGCCGATGTTACGCATAGAATTGGCGTCGGATAGCAGAGGTGTAGGACCTTGACGGGAGTATTATGTGATACAAGAATGCCGATTAAAACCAAAGGCAAGATCTACAAGACCGCAGACAGATCAGCCATGACATACGGGGCCGAGTACTGGGCCATAAAGAAAGCCCACGTACAGAAAATGCACATAAATGAGATGAAGATGCTAAGATGGGCAGCAGGTGTAACCCGACTCGATAAAGTGCGAAACGAGCACATCAGAGGAAGTTTCAAGGTCGCGCCTATAGCAGAATAACTCACTGACCGCTTACGATGGTTTGGTCATGTCATGAGACGCCCCGAACAACATGTCGTTAAACAGGCCTTGGCACTGCCAAATAATAAGAAAAGTAGAGGACGCCCCCTGGCCACCTGGTGGTCCACAGTAGCCAAGGACTTAGAGCTTGCCCAGCAAGTATTTCGACAACCCAGGACAGACTGTCCTGGCACCGCAGAACGAGGAGCGCCGACCCCAAATAATGGGAAATGGCTAGGATAAAGAAGAAGAGGCAACTGAGCAATCGGAGCCTTAAGACTACCCACGACCATAGACATACGCACAACCAAAAGTTATACAAATGTGCACCCGAAACCTCACAAACCACACGAAACCCGACAGCATAGCTATCACTTGACGCCGGTGTTATGTGAGCGAGAGGTACCACCCCGTTCGTGCCAGCCCAATTCGGTAGCAATGCAGCATGGCACTACCTCTTACAGTGGTAATTACAATATTAAAAATACCAGCACAGTTCAGCACTCAATGTAAGCTAAATGCACTGCCTATAGGAGCCTCAAAGTGCATATTAAAGTAAATAAAATAAAACAAAAAATAAAACTATGTAAAGTAAGTGTACATTACTAACATGTGTTTACAGAAACTAGCAACAGTTGACAGGAGCAAGCTTTTAGTGACAGATTCTCAAAGGTTTTTCACTCTAAGTACTTTTTGTATTTTACTAACATGTGTTTACAGAAACTAGAGGAGCAAGCTTTTAGTGACAGATTCTAAAAGGTTTTTCACTCTAAGTACTTTTTTTTTTTTATCGCCCGGTTCAAGAAACGTGTTTTTATGTAATAAGTATGTATAGGTACTGTATAGGTAACAAAAAAAATCACAATTTGAAGATTTCTTCCTTTACTCATGTGAGACCTAACTTCTTACCAAATTTCATGATTCTATGTTATTGGGACGTGCCCTATGTATAGGTTTTGGTTTGAGACTGACAGACGGACAGACAGGCACAAAGTGATTCTATGAGGGTTTCGTTATATCATTTTGAGGTAAAGAACCTTAAAAATGACGAATATTTTTATTTTGGGCATACTTTTTAGTATGATACAATATCATGTTGCATTTAAACTGTTCACTTTGAAAATTGTCAGTGGATAAGGTTAAGGTTAATTTTCAACAAAAAAAGGCAACAAAACCAAAACAAGACCATCTAGTGTGGCCAATTTGTATTTGAAATCTCAGAAACCTGTATACATAAATAATTTCAAGTTACAAACACACATAATATGTAAGAATTTTATACATAAAGATTAAACTTTCTAAACAAACTAGAACTGTGTATGTAATAGTATTGAATTTTATATTTTGCTGGATAATACTTGTAAGTACCTAGTTCAGTAACACTGCATACCTTATATATTATTATCTAAATACATTGATTGTAACACTTTGTATTAATAATTCTCTTTATTCCTTAAAAATGGATATTTGCAACAATGAAAGTTTATATCTCCTGAGGCCACCAATTATAAACTCAATGTATTAACTACATATTTTACTTATTTTTATTAATAAAAGTATACATAGTATATATATATATATATATATATATATATATATATATATATATATATATATATATATATATATATATATATAATATACTGTTTATGCTTTTATTATTTTATTATATATATAAATAAAAGTATACTTTAAAAATAGCCGTTTTGTAATATTCATATCTCATTGTTATTTAAGTAATATATTACAAATCATTAATAATGAACTAAACTTTGTATTACTTAAAGTAACTACATGTTATTCATAAATCACCTCATCTTTATATATATAATTCTTGTGGGTGTGTATGTGACTGAACTCCTAAGTGGCTGAACCGAACTTGATTAAATTTTTTGAGTTATCAAATGGATTTGAGAAAGGTTCAGACTCACTCGGGGTGATGGGCGGCTGATATATGCTCAAGTGTGCAATGTTGAGCAAGATATGTCTGGCCGCCAAGTGTCATTTCTACGTCCCCGTCGTTCACCCTGGAAATATCCGGATCTGCAAACAGGCATTGCACACCACCAACTACCCTGGGATCCAGATAGCTAAACGAAATGACGCTATCTCGCCAGTGCACTCCAACACGGCGGGAGAATCCCTATACCCATTTCCTTTCCTCTCCCCCAATCCAAGGTGTAAGACGGACCGTGCCGAGGGATGCGTGGCCAAGGGGATGCTTGGTCTCTAACGGTGTCTCTCCAAAGAGACGGCAATCTTGGAGTAGTAAGCAGCCTTACCCGAGCAAGCGGGGCTCTGCTCGGGCTGACCTTTTAGTTCCCCTGCCACTCGTGGGAAAAGATGGAGAAAAAGACTATTAAAAACAAAAACCCAACCCCAGAACGCGTTGAAAGCGAGTCGCTTGCGACCGCTTTCAGTGCGTCACTTAAGTTTTCGGAGGAGGCACTGCTGGAGTCGCCTACCCCGTCCCCTAAAAAGGATGAGGCCCAAGGTTCCGGCAGTGCAGGTAGCGATAGAGACCCTACCACTTGGCAGATGAGCCGCAGTAAGTGGAAGCGGGAGAAGCGTAAGCTAAAAAGGAAGATTCAGGAGGCCAGTTCGGCTCTCGCGTCGCAGGGCTCTCTGGCGAAAGCCTCGACGAGCGCTGGGGCGGGGGAGTCGGGGAGGCCTCCGAAAGTCAAAAGACAGGGAACGGACCCTGAAGAGGGCCCGTCGCAGCAGCGCCCGGCCAAGCGACAGAACCGAGGTGAGGCTCTGGCTGAGGGACCGCGCTGCTCTGCAAAGGAGCAGAGCGATCTCGCGGTCATTGTGCACCGGGAGGATGGCGTTAGGGTGGACGAGGCTGCGGCAGACCTCATCAGGGACAAGCTGGCGGATCTCATATTCGCCAAGATGGAGGACCCCCAGGAGGACATGGGAAGATCCACTGCTTTTGCGACGTCGGGACTGGTGTCGGAAGGATTCTTCCTTGTGACACCGCTCACGATGGAGGCGAGGGAGTGGATCTTGACATGCGATTTTGGTGTGTACAACGGGATCCCATTAAAGGTGAAGCCACTGAACCGGAGCAGAGTAGCAGTATGGCTGCCCGGTAAAGTGGATCCAAGAGCGCCGAAGTTTCTACAGGGGCAGAACGCCTATAAAACCGAATTGAGGATGTCGGAGTGGACCCTTATCTCCAGGGAGAAACTCCTCGCTGGGGAAAGACTGGTGATGGGGGTCCCCAACGACGTCTTCAAGGAGGACATAGGACATGTCTGGCTCAACTACCAGGCCACCCAGGTTCAGGCCCGATTGCTGCGTACGAGCAAGCAACAGGCGAAACCTGATGTGGCCGATGCCGGACATGCTAGCGGGTCCAAGATGACGGATAGCGGCACACAAACTGACCCACAGAACTCCACAGAGGAGTCGCTGGGGGGTAAGGGCATAGATTGCGGTGGTGTCTGTTCGGGAGAAAATAGATGCTCCCAACAGCCCCTGCGATCAGCCCTGCCCAACAGCGGCCCAAGCACATCGACAGACACAGACCTGGGACCTGTGCAGACCGCCCCGCTGAAGACACCGGAAGCTCACCATAGTGTGACTGACGGTGATCAGAGGCGGGGCCCGAAGCACTAGGTCTCGGGCGATACACACACATTACACACAATGACTCTTTACAGTGACACTACACACGCACACACACTCACAAACACAACACAAAATAAAATAAAGATACTTCAGTTAAATTTGCACCATTGTCGCGAAGCCATGACAGAGCTTTGCAGATTTGTGGTAGCAAACAACATAGACATCGCCTTGCTACAAGAGCCATATGTTATTAATGGCCGTGTTGTTGGCATTGGCTGTCTGGGTGGTGAAACTATCTACCATCGTGTTGGTGAGTCCGACCCCAGAACATGCATCTATGTTAGCAACAGAGCTAGGGCGTTAGGACTAATGGAAGTTGAATGTTACAGAGATCTCACGGCTGTACTAGGCACACTATGTATGGCAGATGGGAATACTAAGAAAATGGTCTTCATGTCGGTCTACATCCCAAGTGAGACGGACTACGAACCACCAGGACAACTTATAGAAGAGATAATGTCGAAATATAGAGGTATGGGTATCCCGATTGTTGCGAGCTGTGATGCCAACTCACACCACAAGGTGTGGGGCAGCACGGATTGCAACAAGAAGGGAGATTTATTACTTGAATATATTATTAGCACGGACCTGGAAATAATGAATGTAGGCAACACACCCACGTTTGTAACTAGAACAAGGAAAGAGGTTCTTGATATAACATTAATGTCAAGCGATGCCTCCCATCTGTTGAAAGACTGGAAGGTTGACACCTCTTATGCCTTCTCAGATCACCGCAGAATAACATTCCACCTGAACTGCCAGCTGGAAGTAGTAAAATTTAGAAATAATAGGAAAACAAACTGGGAAACTTTCGACCTAGCGCTGAGTGAGTGGATTCCTGGTAAAAGAGAATTAAGAGGAAAGGAAGAAATAGAACAAGAAGCCTGTAGGCTTGAGAAAGCTCTTAACGATGCCTATCTCAAAGCCTGCCCACAGAAAGAGATTAGACCGGGGAAGGGACAACCCTGGTGGAACAAATCCCTGAACAAAGCAAGGAAAAGGACTAGAAGGGCACTTAGAGTCGCCTTGAACAGGGACGACGACGAAAGCTGGAGAAAATACAGAGAAGAACGCAACAATTTTAAGTACCAGAGCCGCAAAGAAAACAGAAACGGGTGGAGTACATACTGCGAAAGCGTTACAAAACAACCAGAAGCGGCCAGGCTGGTAAAAACGCTAGCAAAAGACAAAACCTGTAAATTAGGAAGCCTAAGGAAAGGTGACACCCTAGTAGTGGAACCCAAAGAAATACTTGCAGAAATGATGGCCACACACTTCCCGGATAGCACAAGCTATTCAGAAGAAGACATGGTTGTCACATCAGGTGAGAATCTAGCAGAAGCGAAAGCGGAAGCGGAACTGATTATCACCGAAGAAGCATTAACATGGAGCATTGCATCATTCCTACCGTATAAAGCGGCGGGACCCGAT
Source organism: Helleia helle (assembly GCA_963853865.1). Taxonomy (NCBI): domain Eukaryota; kingdom Metazoa; phylum Arthropoda; class Insecta; order Lepidoptera; family Lycaenidae; genus Helleia; species Helleia helle. Next base: position 20,802,474 of record OY971427.1, read on the forward strand.
GGCGTCTTTCCCAAGATGCTACAAGTTGCCCTTAAGTATATCAAAGATGACCTACTCACCATATACCGGAGTAGTTTAGCAACAAACTACATCCCCAGTAGCTGGAGAAGAGTCAAAGCCGTCTTCATACCTAAGCCAGGGAAGGTTACATATCACGAGGCGAAATCCTTCAGATGTATAAGCCTTTCTTCGTTTGTATTGAAGACACTCGAGAAGATACTAGATAGACACATGAGAGCAGGGATAGAAAAGAGTTCAATGCCGCTACACGCCAACCAACACGCCTACATGGAAGGAAAATCCATTGACACGGCACTACACAACGCGGCAATAAGAATTGAAAGAGCTATAGAGAACAAAGAATATGCCCTTGGCTGCTTCTTCGATGTAGAGGGAGCCTTTGACAAGGCCACTCCTCAATCCATTGTGGAAGCACTTAACAGAGAGGGGATATCTGGACAGATAACGGGATGGATAACTAATATGTTAAAACATCGCTCGATACAAGCTGACTTAGCGGGAACAACATGCACCATTCGAGCAAGAAGAGGATTTCCGCAAGGAGGATGCCTATCTCCGCTCCTATGGTGCATTCTCATAGACGAATTAGTATCAAAGATAAACGCCATGCACATCTACATACAGGCGTACTCAGACGATGGTCTAATTCTGGTCACAGGTAAAGTACTGAGCGTGACCAGAGACATCATGAAGCGAGGAATTGACACAGCGCTACGATGGTGCAGGGATAAAGGGCTAAACCTGAACCCAGCTAAAACCAAGCTAGTGTTATTCACAAACAAGAGGAAGATTGATAGCATGATTCCATTGAGAATCGATAACGAAAATCTAGAGGTAGTCAATGAAATAAAATATCTGGGAGTAATCCTAGATAGAAATCTGAACTACAAAGCCCACGTTAAAGAGATCTGCACAAAATCCAAATGTGCCCTTGTGCAATGCAGGAGAGCGGTAGGTAGAACCTGGGGCATGAAACCAAATGTGGTTCATTGGATCTACAAGGCCATAGTACTACCAAGAATTCTACATGGAGCCTTAGTGTGGTGGCACAAGGCACAATTAGGAACGAACAGGAAAGAATTCACAAAAGTACAGAGACTAGCCAGCATCATGATATCGAGCGCCATGAAAACAACACCAACGGCGGCTCTAGAGATGATACTCGGCCTCAACCCAGTTGATCTCACGATCAAGAAGAAAGCGACTGAACAATGGTTCAAGCTTAAGAGCAACAAATTATGGAAGGGAGGGCACTATGACAAAGGTCACGCCGAAATAGCAAAACAGTACGAAGAAAATCTATCCATGATTTTATCAAACAATGATTTGATAAAGAAGGAGAGAATCTTCGACAAGAAATACAAGATAAGCATAGGCTCGAGAGATAACTGGAACATTAACATCGACCACCCAAAGACAACGATGGTCGGCTACACAGATGGATCCAGGAAGGAATCGACGAAGTTATCAGGGGCTGGCGTATATATTAGCCATCCAACTGAAATGAAAGCATCGTTTAATCTAGGCAGATTCTCCAGCGTATTCCAAGCGGAGATATTCGCAATACGAGAATGCGCCAACATGATCAAACAAAATATCACTAGCGCACAGAGGATTGAGAAGGCAGTCATATACAGTGACAGTCAAGCGGCATTGAAGGCCCTCAATAAGAGGGAGACTACCTCAGCACTGGTCAAAGAATGCAAAAACACCCTGCAAGATCTAGCAGACCAGACTGAGACAGTAGTTGCCTGGGTACCTGGACATGAGGGTAATGCGGGCAATGAAGAAGCAGACAGACTGGCGAGAGAAGGAGCCGATGAGACGTTCATAGGCCCTGAGCCGAGACTGCCAATAGCACACAGGATAACAAAAAATGTTATAACCCTGAGAATAAACAAAGAAACAAACCAGAGATGGAATGACACGAAGAGCTGTAGACAGTCGAAATTCTTCATCTCGACGCTTGACAGCAAGAAGACCAAAGAGTTGCTCAAACTCAATAGGGGCAACATTAGAACAGTTGTGGGAATATTGACGGGACACTGCCCACTCAACAGACACCTGTCAATAATGAAGCTAGCAGAGGACCCTCTGTGTCCTAAGTGCAAAGAGAAAGAAGAGACCAGTCTGCACTTCATAACGGAATGCCCAGTATATGCATACGCAAGATGGGAGCTGTTTGGAGCGGACGAGCTGAAGAAGGAAGATTTGGCAAATCTAACCATAAGGCAGCTAAGTAGTTTTTGTAGATCAACACGTAGGTTTGAGGGGGTGACACCAGAGGGGCAAATGATAACCCGTCCCCGCATCTAATCCCAGAGGCGAGCCCGGGGAATTGGGTGAAATGGTCCCGTTAATGAGGACTGATCACCCGTCTGGCCTTGCTGGCGTCCCCAACCCTTAAATAAAAAAAAAAAAAAAAAAAAAAAAAAATAAAAAAAAAAAAAAAAAAGGTTCAGACTCACAATTTGTTCCACTATAATATGTTATGTACGCTCTGTACATAATAAATAAATTAAATTTTACCATAGTAACTGCTCCTACTATGTACAAAAATTGATATTCGTACCGTCGCTAGAGTAAATTCAGATCTCCAGTGTCACTTGGTAGTGCATTCAGAAATTTAAAAAATCTTAAAATGCTTCAATTGGCTGTAGAATTTTTGTGTGTATTCATATGGATTCGAGAACGAACTGGTTTTGATTAACAATTCTTCGTCGCACTACAATTTGTTATGTACAGGACAATGTCAGTCTTTTAAAATTCTTTAACTATTTTCTTTATTATTTTTAATATTAATTTTATTAATAATAAACTCACATTCATTGTTAGATTTCCATACTCAAAGAGGGAAAACGGAACCTGGAAACTCTTCTGGCTGTCTCTTGTATAGTTTGAAACTAAACTAGGAGATTAGATATATTGTTTTCTAATGTTTACGCGAATTTCACTCATTATAATGAAACACCTCAGTCCTCCCGTGACCATGGTTGCTGTAAAGTATCCGAAACGTCGGGCTTGTAAAAATCTTAACAAACCGCGATAAAATCCGTAAAAAAGTGTTTCATTATAGGAGATTAGATGTTTAATATACCTACTACAGCCATTTAAATAATAATTTAATAAGATAAAACATCATAGTAATCATAAAAGTATTATATACTTTTCAACTTTTTTTATAAAAGAGGGGAGAAACACCTGGCTGGCTCACCTGGTGTTAAGTGACCAGCAACATCCATAGACAGTAGACACGCGCTACACCATATATTTAACAGGCATGTTGTCGGTCTTTCAAATATGAGTATGCTCTTTGCTTGGTGTTCCCTAAGTCGGCTACACTTTATAAAATCAGGGTAAAAAATGTACTCATACCTTAATGCTATTTTGGGAGATGTTTTTTGAAAGACTTTGAGCTTTCTCAGCCAACTGAACTAATTTGTAGGACTGCTGCAGCCGCATGAGGCAGTAGATACACAAATCAAGAGAATCACGTTCAATCTGCAAAGAAAAGGATAATCTGTATTTTTACACATTATAATGCATCTGTTGTAACTTTAAAGTATTATCTTTATCCTTTAATTACTAACTACATAATAATATATAGACAGTATATTATGCTGACTCGCATGTGTTGTTCTGCCATGCAATGCCATTAAATTTAAAAATATATTTAACGCCATACCCTATGGCTGTAATATGCTATACGCAATATGCTACTATGGCTGTAATGAATCATACCTGATGTTCTTTCATATTGAATCTATTGGGAGGTGTAGCATTATGTTATTATAGCCCTCCCAATTATAAACTCTGACCAAATATAATTCAGTTTTATTATTTCAATAGTACCTAACCAACATCTTAATGTCTCTATAGTCAATTTCTACAAATTGCTATGTTGAAACAAGGAGTGATAAAGAATATACCTAAATATTAAAAACTGTTTGTATTGACCAAAAGCATTTGGTTGAAACCATATAATTTCAGATTTAATCTTGAATCTTAGTTATGTTCTAGTATTGACCATTGGTGCAATAACAGTTTTACCTCTCACTTGCAATATGTATCACAATTATAGACACACAATTATAGACACATCACTGTCAACAGTTTAGTTCCATCAAAAATTGTATGTGGTGAATGTGATTCTATTAAAGATGTTTTTCGTGCAGTGGTAGAATGAGTCAGGAACGAGGTTGAGAGGGCTGGGATACTGGAGTATGTTGCTTTTCCGCTATCACAGAAAACTAGAAGTATCTATCATTACATTGTGCATTAAAACGAAGACTATAGTAGTTCATGTACTAATAATTTTTGATAATCAATCGAATTTGTACAAGCCTACGGATAGCACGATCAATGTGTGATCAAATCCGAATTTGCGAATAGTATAGTACATTGCCTAAGTGTATATTGTACAAATACTATGAATATAATTATCAATTGTGTATTAAATATTATGACAACTCTGATATTCAATACACAATTTAATTGTCAGCAGTTACTCTTACAAACATCTAAAACTAACCCCAGTAAAAACAGTAACTCACCTTTAAATCAGTTATTTGTTCATATATTACTTGTAACTCTGTATTTACAATGTCAAATGTTTGTTTGTTCTCACCAAAACAAATAAAACATGTATCTTTATTCATTTTAAAGATGTTTAAACACACTTCATAAATGTTGGATTACAACTTATTATTTTGATGGCGAGATGCGGTTAATTATTTGAAAACATAACGTTTACATACTTTATACTTTCAGTCTGTTATTATATTATATCACAGTTACAAAATAGGTACTATGTATATTTCTTAACAATATTTATCAGGATGTAAGTCATCATTACTGAAATCACTCTTCTAACTTCATCTACTCCACTAGAACATTATTTTTAAAAGCCTTAGCATTTTAAATCGGAAGTATATACATACTTGTACTATACATATTTATATTATATTAATTATTACTTAAGTATGTAACATTATTAAATATGGTTAAATATTAAATACAAGGAGTAATAGTGTATAATATAAAATAATATGGTTATTGGTTAGTGGACTCAGCGTGACCGCTTTTTCATCACACGATCTACCAAAAATGTTGCTAAAATCTACCAGAATCTACCAAGCCCTGTGTGAAATTCTACGTTCTGTTAATAATTATTTTTTTCTAGGTTTGGTATACAAAAAAAAAATTATGAACAATATTGATATAAATTATATTTATTGAAGCCATTCGAGGCAATATTTTTGTGTTAAAGGCTTTGCAAAAAGCGCTGAAGTTGTGGTCGCTAGTTGCGGTAGGTATATAAACAGCCACGCTAAAAATTATAGTTTTCCTCCCATTCAGCATGACAGTAATTGCTGTTCGTGTTTTCTTTTCATGATTTTAACTTAACTTCACTTTTGTTTTGATTTTTAAAAAATCTAACTCAGCACGCAACAAATTCAAAACAAATAATATGAACGAATCCCCATTCTGACCCGAATGACAGAGATGGCTAGTGATTTCCTAACTTATGCGAAAGAGAGATCGGGGTAGCACCGTACAGTATTCAGTACCTTATACGTTACGGGAAATCCCATGGATCTGGGTATAGTGGTTTTTTGGCCTGGATACTTGCATTTTGGATTACCATTGTTCATAAAGTTCAAAAATACCGATTTTCTACTGAAATTACTATAAAATCATTCATCTACTAAATTTTTGTTTTCGTTGCCTTAAATCTACCCATAAAGTAGAAATCTACTAAAAGTGGTCACACTAAGCGGACTAGTGATAGTTTAATTTTTTGTAAAATGTTTAATTCTTAATATAGTAGTACCTATTCTCCATAAACATATATTATGACAGTATATTCTAAGTCTATGGTATTCTCTATATAGTTTATGGTTTTGCTGTAGAAACCTAGGAACAAGACGTATCAATGGAATTGACATTCGCGTATACCCGAAAGGGATAGGCATATTTTACAGGGATACCACATTCATAATAACAAGTCTACCTACTTATTTTCTTGAAACAAGTGTATTTAAAACTAGCTGTTGCCTGCAGCTTCGCCCGCGTTACTCAACTCCTATATGTCACAGCGTGATGTTATATAGCCTATAGCCTTCCTCGATAAATGGGCTGTCTAACACTGAAATAATTTTTCAAATCGGACCAGTAGTTCCTAAGATTAGCGCGCTCAAACAAACAAACAAACTCTTCAGCTTTATAATATTAGTATAGATAATAAAAAAAACTGGAAAAGGTTGATAGATAACTATAAGCATTAGCCCTACCCTAACATTTATTGTAATTTTAGACAGCTGCATTTTTCCGGATAATCGAAAATATGTAATGACTATATAATAACAAACCGCTAAAACATAAATAATAAAAAAGAAGGCTATAAACGTCCTGTACGAATCCGTAAAAATTGTTTTATTATAATATAAACGTCCTCTTAAAATGTATGATCTATAGTACTTTTAGGATAGCAATAAAGTATAAACATATTTGTTTTATTGTGTTTATTTCGAAGATTCCAGTCGCCCTTTTTATAAACCTAATACCACATTATTGGGTAATCTGCCTATAACAAAACTGGTATCACAATATTTTATAAAGCGACCAAATTAAAAAGTAGTACAAAATGGCGGACATATTCGACGAACCGTTCGCGAGTGAGAATGTTTGTATGGCATTCAAATTCAAATTCAAAATTCTTTATTGTTAGATGTAGTACGGACAATAGATAGGTCTTACAAGTATAAACAGTCCTTACATCTTATCATAACTATGGTGTACACACGACAACTCCATGAGTGTAACAGCCTACATAACTTTATATATAGTAATACAAAAACCCAAATTCATGCGCTAAGGACAGAACATCAGAGCTTCAGGACGGCTCGGCCAATCACAAAAACAATTCGCTTACACTTTCTATTTTTAGATTTATTATTGTCTATTCAATCGTGTTTTATTGTTTAGACAATAGACTTTGTATTTTGTTCAAACTTTTGTCCGTCGGCTGTAGCTCTTTTGACAAATATTATTGAACTAAGATGCACGCGCGTCATTTAAGTATTAAGATTAAATTTAAAAAGTTCATGTTATCAGTTATATTAGTTTATAATTATTGCAACGCGTGTAAATTGTTTATGAGCTATGACACCACCATTGTCACAATAGCGACAACTGATAGTGGTGTTGAGAGAAGGTGGACACACCATGGACACCATTTCTGAGATCAGTAGAAGAACGAGAATATCGGTGAGTGAGACTTTAAATAAGATATTTAAATATTCTTAAATAAGATATTTAATTATTTAAATACAAAGTAAAATATTATAATACGGAGGATATTATATATAGGATAATACGTCATTGCTCTTACATTTGAGTCATCAATAAAAATAAATAAATATTATTATGGTAAAATGTTTCTGGCGCCAATGTTAAAGTATAATTATAATTTATTTGTTTAATGTTTAAGAGGAAAACAATAAACTTTTGGTTGCGATAAACGAGGAGACTGGACGAGACATATCGGCCCGTCCCCGGCAGCTCCACCGGCGCGCTACCACCGCAGACCGCTGAACAAGATGCTGCCATTGTGGAAGCGATCCATTTAGGAGCATACGGATTACTGCAACTCAATATAGCGTAAGTAGACTTTCAAAAGATACATAGGGAGTAAAAAATCACTTTTACAGCAATCTTTCAACAGAAAAATGTTCACAAATAAGTTTTAACTTCAATTAACCCACGATTTTATTGTAATGACTGCTTATTAGGCAGTAAAAAATATTGACCACTAGCTTTTGCCCGTGTTTGCGTTTCTCTCACGTTAAAGTAGATTAAGAAATACATCAAGTCTGTTCGCTGTTCCTTGGTAACAGATAGAGTATTTCTATGACACTTATATTTTCGCTCTTCAAAAATAAACTTATCTTAATAATAGGTCATGAAAACACAATTAAAAAATGCCTAATAAGTAAATAAATCCAACAACTAAGTGTATACAGTAATGTATTTATTATTCATTATAGAATATATAATATTTAGAGAAACATAAACCTTACTATTGCCACCTGATGGTAAGTGGTAGACGTCGCCCATATAAACATAAATTAGTTTACCTGGAACTAGCCCAGGCAATTCCAAAGGCGATCCGTCCGTCCGTGTTGGATGCGAGTGGCAAGGGATCGGTCGTCATGGCGTTCATTGAAGGAGGGCTATGTTCAGAAGAGGAGGGATAGAGACTGATGGTTATTATGATGACACACTAATAATTAACTCTGGGTCACGCGAATTTCACTCATTATAATGAAACAATAATTTATTATGATTTTTACAAGCCCGCGCCCGTCCGTCCCCAGACACTGACATAGGCCGTGGGTAAGAGGACGGTCTCAAAAGGGGGCAGTGCATAGCGGGGGCAGACGCCAACATCCTAATGTTGACGCGGCGACGATCGACGGCCGCTGTCCCGGGTCGGCACGTCAAAATGGGGGAGGGGTTTGAACTCCTCCTCCGCTCGGTGACGACTGCTACGAGCCATAGACGGCGGTTCGTAGCGCCAAGAACATCCATGCCGAGGGTTGCGCGACTCCAAACGGGGACGTTCCGCTAGAGGGGGGGACGGCAATGGCGACGTACGTGCTCCACGGTAGTCGTGGTACACGAACAGACGCCAGCTTTTGAGAAGGACCTAAATCTTTCCTTGAGTCTACGAGGCTCTCAAAAAGGCCGATGAACCCTATCCACGTGTCTAATCGACCATCAAAACGTGGAAGGTCCAAGTTCGGCAGCTTAGTCAAAAGGCCCACGGGAGTCTTCAAGGGGGCCCTATGGGGCGGTACTCCGGCGTGCGAGGCTAAAACCTCCCGCGCGCTCTGGGTGATGGCGTCGGCCTGGTCTATAATCTGGACGTAGTCCTCGTGGACTTGGTCCCGTCGTTCCTTCGGGAACGACTCAAGGGGCACTTCATCAACATATACGATGAAGCGCCGGTAAAGCGTCTCCACCTCCTGAAGTCGCGTAGGGTACTTCTCATGCCTGTCCAATAATGATTCGGTGCGATCCTGTCTTTGAGTTAATGCGGCAGCGGAGGTAAACCATCTCAGCTGCGACGTAATCCCAGCATAGGATTCACGAACAACGGTACACGCGGCGGTCGCCATCTTCAAAGCACAAGCGTACAAACAATCGCAAACCAGAAGCAATAATTATAATAAGGCTATCCTTCAAATAGCGCAACAGCTGTTATCGATTCAAACACAAGTACAAAAGCAATAATAATGGCTTATATCAATAAATCAATAAACAAATATCTTAAATAGATAATAAAATAAAAACAAATTTTTATCCCAACTGTACTTGACAAATCTACGTCTGCCCGCACATCTAATATAAATAATTACTCAATGAATTTAACAAAGAAACGAGCGTATACTTTGCTATCAACGTAATATTAGAATATTTATAACGAACACAATATACTCAATACAATTCAATACGCGAACACGTCTCGTATTCGCTTCAACACAATATCAAGACTCGAACAAGTGTTAAAAGCAAAGCGCTAAGCAAGTATATAAATATTTTACATAAGGATATAAGCGTATATAAGCAGTATATAAGCCGCTCTGTGCTACAACAATATGTTTTAACCAGGCTCTGTGCTACCAGAAAATATTTAAACCAGGCTCTGCTACCAACTTTTGTTCATTCCCGTATCCAGATTTAGCAGGAAAGGTATTGGAAGCTTCTATAGAATATCCGGAATTCAAGGGGGGAAGAACGGTCCGCGTTTATCACGGAGCTATATAAAATTGTTCAATTACCTCAGGGACGTCTTGAGCCTTCTCCGGTGTGTCGATGCCTCATAATATAAATCTAATTAACACTAACCCCTAATTGGCCAATCGGATAATTAATGCTAATTGATCTATACTTATCTGAGACAACTCCAGTCGGACACGACGCGCAGCGGAGAACTTCAACAAGATGGCGGCTCACACCTTTTTCACACTAACTTGTTTTAGGCACTTAATTGTTCAGAATAGTCAATACACAATATTTATATTAGTCCATTATACTCAAATTAATCAATCTACGCGACTATGCCCCAAATAGGCGAACAACAGAGTCCCGAAACAAATAGCGCTCGCCACGTCAAGCGGCAACAAAAGGAACACAACGTCGTGCCGGGTAGAATTCTCGCGGTGGACTGCGGAGCCCCACTGCTGTGGCGCGGGCTCGGCTCGCGTCCGTAGGGATGCGAGCGAAAAGTCGATAAAACTGTAGTGAGGTGAAACTCGATACATTTGGTTCGTAACAATAGAACTACTTCATTAAGCGACAGACAATTTACTTAAAACTTAAAGATGACATCAACGTGTATCGCGCGATATAGCTGTAAACCCAATAGCATAGTATTTTAAATTCATTCATACACAACAGCGCCTGTTGACCAATGCCCACGGCTCGGCTATGTACCGCCGACCCCGTAAGTGAGACGAAATAACAAAAATATACCTACTGCACCCCCTCGCACGCTTCGCTGCGTTCTACTTTTAATAGTACAAAGTCCAAAGTGACGAACTCGGGCTGCTGTCGTGAGTACAATAATGAATAATTACTGAAAGTATACAATTGCAGTATGACGTCGTAATATATGAAGTCATACATCGTCGCCATTTTTCTACTGTGAGTACTGGTGGTTTCGAGGTACGGTGCATGCACGATGCGCTCAGTGATTGGCTAATTGGCTAACTGAAGTTGGCGCCTGACGGAAATCAACTTTTTGTTTTTTTTGTGCTAATTTGTTTATTTGCCGACTTTCGGTGATTGACGAGAAAAAAAATTGGTTGTCTATAAAGTGGTTTACCGACGATAGATAAATCAAATAACAACGTCATAACATAACGCAAGCGTACAATGAGCGTAACGAGATAATGAGTATTACGGGTCATTTTCATGCATGCAGCCGCCGTTCATCGATTTATTAGGCGCAGTCACGTCAAAAATATAGTTTGTTCGATGTTCATTTCTTTATTATTAAAATTTGTATCTTTAATTGTAATTTTTATTTTAACAACTTTTGACTTTGTTCGCCGCTATTATTTGACATTATTTGTTAATTGTTATTCATTCTTATAAAGCGAGAGAGCTACTGTCGCTGCGTATTATCATAGTAATTGAAACATCACTGCTGACTGATGTTGCAAGTTGCAATTTACCAAAACTTTACAGGAATTTATAATCCGACACTTAAATTACATTGAAGTACAACCGATAGCGCGATTTAATTCCGTTACAGTCACTGTATCTCTATTGACACAAATAAAAACCTTTTCTAAGACACGCAATAATTAATTTTGTTTTTACTTCTTATCGGTTATACCTACTTATGACTGCTATGTTATGTGAAAATTAATATTATATTGAAAATGTATATGTCAGACCTAAAAACTATTTCTTCAGTAGGAGTCCGAAAACGAACGGTTTGCGTTCACGTGATGAATGATTTCTGACCATATGAAAGAGACTTTTTTTATAATTGGAAATAAAATTATTAACAAAGTAACTTGATAAATAAAATATTATTTTTTATGAAATTATCTGATATAAGAATTAAGATTTTAATATATCGTGGTCACCAACACTAGAATTTGCTTAAAACCGGAATTTTTACCACGTAATAATATTAGGTAATTTTGAACCTCTTTTCATCTCTCGATATTTAGGTTCTGTTGCAAACGACGATAATGAAGAAGCAGGTATTGAAATGAAGGTAAATAGTTTTGATATACCTACTTACTTATCAAAAGCTTTTTTAGCTTTCGATATGTAATTAAAATCGTGGTAAATATTCCGATTTCGATAGTTATAATAGGTATGAATAACTTTATCGAATAACAATGGATTCCTAACAGGAAATGACTTTTAAAACTCGCTATCAGTATTCAGCCATTAAGACAACAGTTGTCTGTGCATAATATTCTGTTCTAGGGATAATATTTTGACCCACTGTATTACAAAAGATATGAGCTCTTCATCAGAGTCATTATCGGAAGATTCCAATAAATTTTGGTCTGCACCAGCAATTGCAGTTGCAATTATTGCGTGTTCCATTAGCTATTTTTCCAGTTAGATAATAAATACCTAATTATTTTTGTAAATAAGTTCATCACTTATTGACCTTACCTAATTTCAATCATTCGGTTATTAAGATATTATACATTAAATTGCTTGAAAAACAATATTTTCTTTAATACTAACAAGTATACATAATTTACTAACTTAATTATACAATAATATAATTTTATATATTTTCACGTAAAAACAACCCCACAAAATATATAGAGTATAAAATATTATATTGATATTACAACCCCAAAAAACGTAGATGTCAGTTCACAGTATACTGTACAGCGTTCCGTTATAGACGGAAACCAGTATAGCTCACTATAAAGAAACAGCTTCTCAGTATAACGCCGGGCGGCTCGAATCGTCGATGATAATGTGATCTCCAATCGGCTTGATCCCTTGGCGCTGCGTAGAGATGTCGGATCGCTCTGCATCTTCTACCGCATCTACCACGGGGAGTGTTCTGAGGAATTGTTCGGATTAATACCTGCGGCAGAATTCCACCACCGGACATCGCGTAAGAATTCCAAATTTCACCCACACCATCTTGATGTCCGGAAATCCACAACATCTAGATTTTTACGGCATTTCCTGCCTCGCACTACAAATATATGGAATCAGCTGCCACCTATGGTGTTTCCGAACCGATACGACTTAGGGACCTTCAAGAAAAGAGCATACTCACATCTAAAAGGCCGGCAACGCACCTGCTGATCTCCTGGTATAGCGGGTGTCTGTGGATGTCGCTATTCACTTACCATCAGGTGAACCGACTGTCCGTTTGCCCCCTCTTTGTCGCCTATTATGTTCTCGAGACGCTAATTTAAACAAATTAATATTTATCCTGACAAATGTTGCTATCTCAAATATGTAAAGACTAGGCAAGGTTAATATTCTATTTTTTTTAAAAAGGCTTACAGCTATCAATAGTTTTAAGGCCAAACATTGCTCTAATACATCTTTTTTGAGTTTTAAAGATTGTTTCTTTACTAGACAAACCCCAAAAAATAATGCCGTATCTCAATACTGATGCTACTAGACCGTGATAGGCAGCCAAAAGAGCACTTACATTGACAGCTTGCGCTAGATGGTGGAGAGCATAAGCAGATTTACTCACTTTTTTGCATAATTCGTCACTATGCTCTTTCCACTATTTTTCAAATTTAGTCGAAATTTTTTTGTTGGGCACATCATTGTTGTGCCCCTAACTGTCAAAACCCTAGCAATGGTAGCCATGTTAAGTGCCGATTTGAGTTTGTTTGTTTGTTTGACACCTTTTTTTCGTAGGTATGCCAAGTCCTTCTATATTATTATGTCTATGGTGATAGGTAGGTATAGGTTAATTGTTGGTTACTAGGCTTGGGTAAAAAATATCTATATTTTTTCAAAAAATTGTCGATTTATATATCGTGTCTTGATTAAATTTTTTCGCTATTTATTTTTGGATATCAAAATCTTGTCGACCTCGCCCATGAACATAAACTAGTATACCTGGAACGAGCCCAGGCAACTCACTTATGTGTTGCCTATCCTGAGACATAAGATGTTAAGTCTCGGTGCCAGTAATTACACTGCCTGTCTTGCCCTTCTCTCCGAAACACAGCAAAGCTGTTTCACGGGAATTTCTCCCGTGATTCCGATCCGTTCCATCCCGATGTCTTCCAATTCCATTAGTTCCCGTTTTAGAGTCTGTTTCTCGCTCTTAAGACTGCTTGCATCGTTATATTAGCAGTAGTTGCTTTGAAAAAAAGAAATATTTTTCAAAAATCATTTGCTATACTGGCAGCACTAATTGAGCACTTAATGGTGACGTCTTTCAAATCCATTAGTTTCCGTTTTAGAGTCTCCTTCTAGCTCTTGAGACTGCTGGCGTCGTTATACTAGCAGTAGTTGCTATGAAAAAAATTAAAAAATATATTTTTCGAAAATCTATTTGCTTATAATACAGGCAGCACTAATTGAGCACTAAATTATTAGCTCATGTGCCTCTCGCTTCAACTGTATCATAGCGCGGTCATGAATGGTACACTGCTTGCTTAATTAAAAGTTAGCAGTGTTCTCATTTTTGGTCCACTTATCACAGCACCAAATATCTGTTATATGCACAAAATTAGCACTAATTGAGCACTAAATTATTAGCTCATGTGCCTCTCGCCCCAACTGTATCAAAGCGCGGTCACGAATGGTACACTGCTAGCTTAATTAAAAGTTAGCAGTGTTCTCATTTTTGGTCTACCTATCACAGCACCAAATATCTGTTATCAGCACTAAATGAGCACTAAATTTTGATATATAAAAGGAGTGATTCTGCCGACTTGACCTTTCTAGCTTTACAGACGTACGTTTGTATAGGGTGGTATAGGGTACATAATACACATAACTACTTGGTCACTCAAGTTCTATAACCCCGGTCTCATTCAACGCTTCTCCTAGTAAAATAATATGTTTTATGGGTTTAATATAATACGGAGAAGCGCGGGACGGGATAATATAACCGACTTTTAAAAAAGGAGGAGTATATTCGAACATAACTCCGTCATTTACCAACCGATTTGAAAAATTCTTTTTTTGTTTTTTTTTTTTTTGTGTGTTTTGTGTTTGAACTTAATTCATTTATATTGATGAGAACTTTGCAAACATATGGTTTATAAGTGCCACTACAGGTCTGATGATGGAGACCATAGACAGTCGAGGGATCTCCTCAACGGTTTACAGTAGCTATCTTGTGTTTGAACTTAATTCATTTATATTGATGAGAACTTTGCAAACATAATATGGTTTATAAGTGCCACTACAGGTCTGATGATGGAGACCATAGACAGTCGAGGGATCTCCTCAATGGTTTACAGTAGCTATCTTGTATTTGAACTTAATTCATTTATATTGATGAGAACTTTGCAAACATATGGTTTATAAGCGCCACTACAGGTCTGATGATGGAGACCATAGACAGTCGAGGGATCTCCTCAACGGCTTACAGTAGCTATCTTGCGTTTGAACTTAATTCATTTATATTGATGAGAACTTTGCAAACATATGGTTTATAAGTGCCACTACAGGTCTGATGATGGAGACCATAGACAGTCGAGGGATCTCCTCAACGGTTTACAGTAGCTATCTTGTGTTTGAACTTAATTCATTTATATTGATGAGAACTTTGCAAACATATGGTTTATAAGTGCCACTACAGGTCTGATGATGGAGACCATAGACAGTCGTGGGATCTCCTCCACGGTTTACAGTAGCTATCTTGTGTTTGAACTTAATTCATTTATATTGATGAGAACTTTGCAAACATAATATGGTTTATAAGTGCCACTATACAGGTCTGATGATGGAGACCATAGACAGTTGAGGGAACCGGTTTACAGTAGCTATCTATATTCAGCGATGGACGGATAAAGGCTGATGATGATAATGATGGCGATGATGATGATGACGATGATGATGATGACGACAATGATGATGGTGATAATTATGATGATGATGAAATACTTACATATTTTACTTGGATAAGCGATGGACGGATAAAGGCTGATGGTGATGAAGAATGATGATGATGACGTCGATGATGATGGTGATAATGATGATGATGATGAAATACTTACATATTATTTTACTTGGATAAGCGAAGGACGGATAAAGGCTGATAAAGATGATGATGATGATGATGACAATGATGATGATGATAATGATGATGATGATGATGAAATACTTACATATTATTTCACTTGGATAAGCGAAGGACGGATAAAGGATGATGATGATGATGACAATGATGATGGTGATGATGGTGATGGTGATGATGATTTAATACTTACATATTTTACTTGGATACGAACTTGGAGTGTCGTGTAAATAATATAAATTATAAATTGTCATAGAATACCTACATAATAGTATTATTACGTTATATTGTAGAGTACAGACCTAATCTTTTATCAATTCACTGTAGGTACTAAGTAGTAGACCGTACTTTCCTATGACTGAATATTTCTGTACAAAACCTTATTTCACAACCGACGCCAGGAGGCCGTGTGGTCACAGACTGCACGGTAGGCGGGGGGCAACCCCCCAATCTAAAGTGAGCCGAATGGGCTCACACAAATCCGTTGAAGCATTAGGGCCTTCGGGCCATTAGCATAGATCCATCCGAAAAAAAAAAAAAAAAAAAAAACCTAATCTTTTATCAATTCACTGTAGGTACTAAGTAGTAGACCGTACTTTCCTATGACTGAATATTTCTGTACAAAACCTTATTAAATTTCTGTAAAAAAAATTCGCGACAAAATACAAAGGGGCTCCCTTTGTAACTACCAAAAATACAAATATTTTTTATAATAATATGTTTCACGCTATGCCCACGCGCGCATCCGCCTCGTGACATCGCGCACCTCTCTCCGTCTGACTCCCATTTCCCAGAATTTAATTTGTAATAATGTAAAAAAATATATAAAAACAATGATTTTTGTGAATTAAATCATTAACATCGTCGGAACCAAATATGAGGTTAAAAGAGGTTAGGTTAGGTTAGGTTAGGTTTTTTTTTTTTTTTTTTTTTTTTTTTGTCCGGGCGCTTAATTGGCCCGGCCCGCGAATTCCCCTGACTGAATCAGAGACTTTGTTTCTCATTTTTGATAGTTATTCACATTTTATTGTTAATTTATTTATTACAGATTACATATTTTATAGGCTTGCAAATATTTTACATTTTAAATTTTAAACATTATAAAGTTGAAATTATATACATAGTTTTCTATACTGAAATTTTATATTTTCTATTTTAAAACTAAAATTCAACAACCAAGGTTCATCGGAGACGTCCCCCACGATTCGACGCGCCGCATACGAAGTGGTCTAGAAGCTCGTCACTGTAGCGCGCCGGAACACAAGGGAGCCCCCGACAAAACCTGGTTCCCGGTTTAGTGTACCAATTTTTTAATATGTTATTGTTTTTAACTTTCTTAACTAATTATCCTTAAACACGTGATAAAAACACAATTTTAATATTTAAGTTAGGTACATTTACTGTGGGCGAACCGTATACTGTATTCAGCGTTTGATTTTAAACATTGACGTCGAGTCCAATTTTAGATATTTTAATGATTGTAGACAGTTTGCAACAAATAGCAATGACCAATTGAACTCTAAAAAAGGGTTTGTGCTCAAGTCTGCATATATGCTCTCTTTATTACTGTGCGAATGTTAAAGTTGTTATTACTATAATAGCTACTTAACATTGCCATTCTCATTTTATGCTTTCGTGCAGACTTACACCCAACTCCCTTTACAACACTGATGGTAACAATACAATACAGAGACAGAAAAGATTTGGGACGAACTGCCAACATGATATACAGGATAATATCATGGATATCGCTGAGG
The DNA here is from genome assembly GCA_963853865.1 of Helleia helle. NCBI lineage: Eukaryota > Metazoa > Arthropoda > Insecta > Lepidoptera > Lycaenidae > Helleia > Helleia helle. The sequence goes on from OY971427.1 coordinate 20,820,033, forward strand.
GTAGGAGGACAGATTATGCTATGCCGTTTAAATGCGAATAAATATCTGACTGGAGTATCTCTCAGAGAGACTCCAGCCAGATGTGGTTGCCATTTCGGGTTTTCAGCTAACATCTGCCCCCCATCTCGCGGGTATATGCAATATACTACATGCGTGCCCTCAGCAATACGCCGTGGTGCTTCTGGCCAGTGCATCCCATTTACACCTAACCGGGCAATCTAAGTCGAAGGCGTTGTGGTCTGTCCGTTCCAGCTTGGCCTGCGTGCAATTACTGCAAACTGGTGCCTTGCCGGCAGACCAAGCCGGACAGTCAGCCTTTTTGTGCTGTCCTGCGCAGTGACTACACCTTTCTGTAGTCTCTGCGCAGAAACGCCTACTATGCCCATATCCAAGGCATAAAGAGCACTGGACGAGGGGGGACTGATCTGCAACTCGAACTCGTTGCAGATCTATCCTTACCGTGCCTTCATTGAGTATCCTCGTCCAAATCTGCGGTGACACCTTCAGGACCACGTGATTTGTCAAGGGGTTTCTGGTCTTTTTCTTATATTTTATGTCCACCCTATCATCCTCCTCACGCAGATCCTTGAAGATGTCCACATTTTGCTTCCTCAATGCGGCGAGGACCTCTTCGTTGGTGTTATATGCCATGAGATCTTTTAATATAATTAAGGGGTCCTTATTTTGTATGTCGGCCACACTGAGGTGCTCCTCCGCCTGCTTTAATCTATCCTTAAGCTTCTGTCTTTCCTCTCTACTTCTACAACCCATGATAATCTTTCTGTCTTTCGCTTTTCTCACCCTCTCAATTTCGATACCCCCCTCTTTTGCTTTGACGACACTCCTAACCCTCTCGAGGACCTCTTCACCGGTTTCCCCTTCATCCTTCGAGGTGACCACTACGGAGTGGAGGGTGGTTTGATCCGGGTTTCTCCCGGTTTTTCCAGCAGCCACCACACTCGCATACGTGGCCACCCCCAAGGATTCGTTGTGTCTGCTGATATTGACACGGAGTTCCTCAAGCTTCTCGGTTGAAGCCCTCAGGAGGGAGGAGTGCTCGTCAAGCTTTTTAATTAATTCTTCATGGTTCTGAGGAACAGCGTTTGAAGGAGGGTGTAAAGGGCCCTCCTCTCTCGCTGTAACCTCATTTTGGCCTTTATCAGACTCTGCTTCCTTTACGAGCTGATATAGTCTGTCAAGAGCCGCAATTACCCCTTCCTTAATGTCGGTCTTTAGGTTCCTCGAGTTGCTGAGGTGGAACTTAGCCTTGTTTAGGTTCGCTCTTGCCTCAGCAACTCGGTTGAGGTATGTCGGTTTCGGTGGTGGACTCGCAGAGCTGGCCGATGATGGCTTACTGTTTAACGCCCTTAGCTTCTGCTCCGCGGGCACAGTCGCCGAAACCACCGCCTTTTGTAGGAGAACCTTGGTCGGGGACGCAGGCTTGCCAGCTTCGAACACCTCAATGCTCTTCCGAACCTTTGAGGGACCGGCTTTTTTCTCTTCGGCCTTTTTGGGTGGGGTACGAAGTCCAAACATTTTTTGATAATTTAGAATCTTGACGGAGTGAGTAAGCCAATAATATAATAAATATAAGGTAAATGTAGTTTTAAATTTAACTTAACGCAAGCCTATAATATAAAACAAAGATATATTTGGGATATTTTTGATTAATACCCCAACAGTCGTATGAGAATGCTTGTCAGAGGAATTTGTTGATTATTTTGTGACCTGAGGGTATAAAAGTCTCAGCTATTGTATATAAAATTAATTTAAAATATAATAATACCTGGTCAGTAAACCAAGTATTGTCGCTATGTCAAGGAATAAAATATGTAAAAATATAATAGTTATTGGTCAATAAACCAATATACGTCAAATTTTAAAATTGTAGGCACAGCCTAGTCAGCACAAAAATAAACAATAGGGATGTACCTACTATGTTCTAGAGGTTGCAGCTTTGCATGCGAGGTGTCTGATGATTCAGCTAGCTCTTCCCTATCGATTGGGCTGGATGAAGGTCCTGTGGGATGTGTTACCGGTAAGTAATCCCGTTTGCTCGTTCCCGGGCGTGTATCTCTTGTTCTTGGTGTCTGATTTGGACGCGGTAAAAGGTGTTTTGTAGAGCTAAGCTAGGACTTACTGGTACTGTTGATATTGACTACTGTGATTGAGAGATCTTGTGTGTATTCCCTTTTAAATGGAAATATGTTTTCGAGCTGTGGTGTCGTTAAGGTAGGTGGATTTTTTTTTCTGAAAATTGCTATGTATGCAGTTTAGCTTACCCTAACCGACGATGTTGCCAAAATCCACGCGCTTTAGCACAGTAGAGTACTATAGCCTTTTTAGAGTTTTTTCTTTTATACTCTCTCACTCACTCACTTTAGGTTCTAAAATTTTTTTTTCTTCTTTGGGATGTGTAGTGACGTAACGGAGTGTCCACTGTATTGTTGGTGTCGAGCTATCGCTTGTGGTTGCCGAGATTTTTTTATCACGGATTCTGGTTTTTCACCGCGGAAATCTGGGTTTTTCGTCCCAGCTTTATCAAAATTTGGGGATCTGTAGTTCTTGTGATTTGTCACGATCGTAAGGAAGCACTTTTTTTATTTTTTGGTTTTTTTTCGCTTTATGTCTTGTTTAAAGTGACTAATTATGACTTTTACACGGTTTATCGTTGATTGTTCCGAAAGTGATTGCCTTTTTGAAAATTTTCTTTCAAATACCTTTAGTTATTGGTGGTTCCGCTTTTTTTGGTGTACTTTTCAAGAACGTGTGACGACTGTGTCACGGTGTTTTTTAAACAAAGAAAAGTGGATTTTCCCCTGTAATTTGCTCAGTTTTCCTGAAAACTGGAAATTTCCACTTGCACTTGGTGGTCCTTGTGCAGGCGCGAAAAATAGCACTTGAAAAAGTATATGTCCTCGATCTTAATCGCGCACAAAATTCACTTTTATATTTTAATTTAGTCACTTTTTCACTGTTTTCGAGTTTATTCAAAAACTAAGATAGCTAGATCGTCCGCTCCAACGCACACAGATGGGGGGTCGCGAGACGAATCCAACGGTACTAGTCACAAGTCTCTATCTTCACTTTTGCTATTTTTAACGAGTTTAGGTTAGGTTAGGTTAGGTTAGGTTAGGTTAGGTTAGGTTAGGTTAGGTTAGGTTAGGTTATTTTTTTTTTTTTTTTTAATGACGGGAGCGCTTTGCGCCACCGCTGCTGCCTTTTCCCCTAGCGGAAATTTCTCCTAAGTGCCCTTTTCTGTCTTTAAATGTTTAATTTTGTGCCATTTTTCATATATATTATTGTATTAGAGAAATTTTCCTCTAAGTCACTTTGGTCTTTTGGTCAATTTGGTCACAAAGAATCTGTATACGTCAATCATAATTTATACTATGCCGATATTGTTCGGTTTCAAATACCTAATTCACATTCATCCACTCTTCAATATTTTTGTTCATTATTCATTTAGACATTTATCATCAATACAACACATTTAATGCGTTTACAATTAAATTCATATAATATAAAGTAATACATTTTTTTTTTTGCACATATCTCCTTCAATAATTGTACCTGTCGATATTTTAAACTTTTTTTTTTTTTTTTATTATATTATGTAAGTGGGATATAAAAGTCCCTTGTCAGTGTTTTTAATAATTTTTTAAATAACTAAGTATAATTTGTTTGGGGGGATGTATAAGGTCACCCCAGTCCTGTACTATGAATACTATACTACTACTACTATACTATTACATATACATATTTAAGTAATACTTATACACAAAATAATATACTCTTTTGTTTAAATATATAGAAATATTAATGTATAATATACTATGGAATACATGTATATTCTGGCTAGGGGGTGTAAATGGTCCCCTAGCACATCCACACTTCCTCTTCCCCTATTCCGAACCTACTCCCCTATACCTTCTTCCTCTGTCTCATTCATCCTTCACCACATTCATCATACCATTTCATTCTTCTCTTTCATTCCAGGTGTAGCTTCCCACGTGATCTCCCGAGCTGGCACTGCGTCCCGTATCCTGCGTCACCTCATGGATTCCTGTTTTACATCTTAGCTGGTTCCCCGGACTACAATGACATGTGAGTATACTGTGTGTTCCTTGTTTGGATTTCCGTGTATATGTGTTGTTTTGTCTCCTCCGTGTTTAATGTGAATCCTCTTTATTATTTGTGTGCTGTGTATTGTGTTAGTGCCTTGTGGAGTTGATTGTCTGCTTAACAATAACCGGGCTAGCTTCTGTCAAGAAGTTCGCCCAGTTTGCTTTGTGTGTGTTTGTGCATGTTATCTGTGTTTTGTTTGTGCCTGTTGTTCTGTGTTGTCTGTTGCCAAACAAGATGTCACTGCAGTTAAACCTAGCCTCGACTGACCAGTTCACCACTCGGTTCGGCAAGTGCCTTGAACGCGCCGTCACATCACCGTGGTCGGCACACCTGGTCCCCCTTTTGCTTTGGCGAACCTCAGCAATACATAACCACAGAGCGAGCCAGAGCGTCCCATTTCTTTCGTACCTCACATTCATTGCTAAAGGCGCTGTGCCCCTTGCTGCTTATCCCCGCCTTACTGCAATTGCAGCAGGTCGGGGCCTCTCGGTTTGCCCACTGTTGGCAGTCGGTCCTCATATGAGGACCTCCACAGTGGGCGCATACCTTACCCTTCTCAGTGCATAGCCTCCTCGTATGCCCATACATAAGACAGCCGGAGCACTGCACCAGTGGGGTCTGGTCTTCGACCTTCACGCGCTGCAAATCTACGTACAACCTTTCTTCTTCCACGCATCTCTTCCACACTCGCGGGGACACTCTGACTACTATGTGGCTCTGTAGGGGGTTCCGTGCACGCTTCCTGTACAGGATTTTCAATTTCCCCTCCTCCCCCTGAATGTCCTCAAAGATGGCCCTATTCTGATTTTGTAGGGCTTTCTCAATCTCCTCGTCATTATTATAGTTAAATACATCTTTGAGAACAATCAGGGGGTCCCTATTGCTCACATCCTCTACCTTCAGTTCTGGCTTCCCTCTCAGCCGCTCCTTCACCTTTTCTCTCTCTTCCCTACTTCCGCAACCTACCACTACTCTTCTTTCTTTTACCTTCTTCACCTTCTCTACCTTCACCCATCCGTCAGTCGCGTTAACTGCGTCGCGGATTCTTGTGATGATCTCATCACCCGTGTGCTGGTCATCGGATGATGAGACCATCACCGAGTGAAGTGCGCCCGGTCCTCTTTGCCTGGGCACCACTCCGCTCGTCGCAACCTTGGCATATGATGCACTTGTGCCATTTGCCTTACACTCCTCCATTATTTTATGTAAACTTTCTAACTTGTCATTATTCTTCTTTATCAGTTCCGTCTGTTCTGCCAGTTTACTAATGATCTTCTCATGTTCGGGTGAAGCTACTATCTCCTTCTCGTTTTCTTTCGCTATCTCATCCCCTTTTTTACCGCCCGACATCTCCTTGACGAGGGCGTATAATCGGTCTAATTGGGCGAGGACTTCGTTTTTAATTTCGGTTTTTAGGTTTCTCGCACTACCCAGATGGAGCTTGGCTTTGATGAGGCAATTTTTTGCCTCGGCCAGTTTGGAGACTGGCTTAGGCTTCTCCTGGGTAGTGGTAGTCCTCGCCTCAAACTCTCCGCTGATACGCCGGACGGTACGGTTCTGATCGAGCTGTGGTGATCGCATCATGATGTTGGGTGTTTACAAAAAATTAGCTTATATAAACTATAAACTGTATTAAGTAAGTTTAAATAAATAAAAATAATAATGAAAAAGTAGTTAGTTAGGACCCTTCTTGGGCGGCAGCAATATAATCAACAATATGTTTTGATTTGGTTAACACTAATAATAATTTAACTTGCAAACATGTACATAGAATATAGTACGAAAATAAGGCAAAAGCCACTGAAGTTAAAACCCAAAACTATAGTTATACTAGGTCAATAAACCAGTATAAGTCAAGATGTGTAATAAGTAATATGTAGTCAATTTGAGAACTATAAAGATTTTCGTCTGTGTGTAATGGTAGTTTATCGTGTACCTCGAGGTCCCTGAACAAAATTTTATTACGTTTTACTGTGGAGTTTGAAACAGTGTCAAAACTGACGAATTTAATACTTCTACTCTTAATTTTTATTTTTAAGAGTAAGCAAAAACCACCTCAACAGTGAGAAACGGGAGGGTGGGAGGTCGAAATTTTGCACTTCCCAACGTCCGATCCCGACAAGCGAGGTGTCAATAGACGCGGGAGAGCAGCAGGTATACTGTGAAGAAAGTTCGGATGGCTTCCCCACTGAGTGGGCAAGTGGTGGGCAAAAGACTGTGTTTTTGAAAGAAATTTGTATGAAAAGTAAAAAAATTTATATAGAACTATTGAAGAATTTCGCTATGGAATGTTAGATGAGACCGAGATACACGATATACAGCACCAGTAAGTGCAGTGGGTCAAACGTTGTAGGTTTTATATCCGATTATAGCGGATTCGAATCTACGCTAACTTATTTTCTTTTATTTTCAGGTGCTTCCGGGTGAAAAGCTAGTGGAAATGGATATTAGAAGAAGCGGACAGACGACCTGATGATGATTAAAACGGAAAAATTTGGAATATGTCAACTATGGGACCAATAGGTAAGAAAAATATATGAAAACTTATTAAAATTTTATTAATTATGTGTTAAAAATGTCAAAAAATTGCCGAAATTGATGAAACTTTTATTGTTTATTACAGGTATATAGAGGGCCCGCCTATTAGAACACGATTCAAAAAGAAAAATTTTCAAATTCCCGCAACAACACCACCAAATTTAGGTTTTTCACAGAAATATAAGTGTTTTTTTTTTGGTTAGGTTAGGTTAGGTTAGGTTAGGTTAAGTTAGGTTAGGTTAGGTTTTTTTTTTTTTTTTTTTTTTTTATGTCCGGGCGTTTAATTGGCCCGGCCCGCGAATTCCCCTGACTTAATCAGAGACTTTGTTTTCTTTATTTTTAATTTTCTACATTTATTTTTATATTTATTTTTTATTTACATTTCATGGCTTGCGGTTCAATATACATTTCTAAATTTTACAACACTAAAAATTTTTAACCCTTTTTTCCTATTATTCTAACATCTTGTTTTGCTTCTATATTAATCTAATTTACTAATATTTCTATTATTTGGTATCACTGAAATTACTTTGAGGACATGCTATTTTTATTTATTTATTTTACAATAATGACACACAACATTATATACAGAATTACATTTACCATGGGCGATTATACATTTTATCAGCGTTGCCTATTTCTTTTTATCACCGGGTCCAGTTTGCGATATTTAACTCGATGTAGATATTTTTGCAACAATTTGCAAACACCAAACTGGACTCTGAACGGGGCTGTGCGCAAGTTTGCATGTACTCTCTTTTTAATTGCCATGCAAATGTTAAAGTTGGTATTATTATAATAACGACTTAACATTGCCTTTTTTCTATATGCTTTTCGTCCAAACCTGCGCACAACTCTTTACGACGCTGACTACAACCAACGTGGACGTTGGAGGCAGAGGCGCCATGGGACGAACTGCCAACATGATACAAAGGATATCATGGATATCGCTGATGGTAGGGAAGACCGATTCTGCTGTGCCGTATTTAATTATGTGCAAATAATTATCTGACTAGAGTGTCTCTCAGAGAGACTCCAGCCAGATGTGGCTGCCGTTTCCGGTTTCCAGCTAGTGTCAGTCCTCCGTTTCGCGAGCATAATATGCAATATACTGCGTGCGTGCCATCAGCAATACGCCGTGGTGCTTCTGGCCAGTGCGTCCCATCTACGCCTAACCGGACACTCTGTGTCGAAGGCATTGTGGTCTAACTGTTCTATCTTGGCCTGCGTGCAGTTGCAACAAACTGGCAACTTGCCCGCAGACCAAGCAGGACAGTCTGCCTTTTTGTGGGACCCTGCGCAGTGACTACACCTTTCAGTAGTATCCGCGCAGAATCGCCTACTGTGCCCATAGCCGAGGCATAAGGAGCATTGGACGAGGGGGGACTGATCTGCAACTCGAACTCGTTGCAGGTCTATCCTTACCGTGCCTTCTTTGAGTATCCTCGTCCAAATCTGCGGTGACACCTTCAGGACCACGTGATTCGTCAAGGGGTTTCTGGTCTTTTTCTTATATTTAATGTACACCTCCATCATCCTCCTCACGCAAGTCTCTGAAGATTTCCTCATTTTGTTTCCTCAGTGCGGAAAGGACCTCTTCATTCGAGTTATATGCCATTAAATCTTTTAATATAACAAGAGGGTCCTTATTTTCTATTTCTGACACACTGAGGTGCTCCTCTGCCTGCTTTAGCCTATCCTTTAGTTTTTGCCTATCCTCTCTACTTCTACAACCCATGATAATTTTTCTGTCCTTAGCTTTCCTTACCCTCTCAATTTCTATACCCCCTTCCTTGGCCCGGACGGCACCCCTGACCCTCTCGAGAACCTGCTCACCGGTCTCGTCCTCATCCCTTGAAGTGACCACGACGGAGTGGAGGGTGGTTTGGTTCGGGTTCTTCCCGGTTTTTCCACCAACCACCACACTCGCATACGAGGCCACCCCCAGGGATTCATTGTGTCTGGTGATATTGACACGCAGCTCTTCTAGCTTCTCAGTGGAAACTCTCAACAGGGTGGAGTGCTCGTCGAGCTTTTTAATTAGTTCTTCGTTATTCTGAGGGACTGCGTTTGTAGGAGGGTGTAAAGGGCCCTCCTTTTTCGCTGTAGCCTCACTTTGGCCTTTATCAGAGTCAGCTTCCTTTAAGAGCTGATAAAGTCTGTCAAGAGCCGCGATAACCTCTTCCTTAATATCAGTTTTAAGGTTCCTCGAATTGCTGAGGTGGAGCTTGGCCTTGTTTAGGTTCGCTCTTGCCTCAGCAACTCGGTTGGGGTATGTTGGTCTCGGTGGTTGTTTAACGCCCTTAGCTTCTGCTCCGCGGGCAAAGTCGCCGCGGCTACCGCCTTTTGTGGGAGAACCTTTGTCGGGGACGCAGGCTTGCCAGCTTCGAACACCTCAATGCTCTTTCGAACCTTTGAGGGACCGGCTTTTTTCTCTTCGGCCTTTTTGGGGGGGGTACGGAGTCCAAACATTTTTGCGTAGTTTAGAATTTTGATTAGGTAAGTTAGCTTATAATGTAGTGTTGGGTAAATGCAGCAATAACTATTTACTTAATCACACAAGCCAATAATAAAAGTCTGGAAAGAAAAATTTGGGATATTTTGATTAATATCTCAACAGTCTAAATATAATATGCTTGTCAGAGGAATCAATATTCAGTTTGACCTGAGGTGTAAAAGTCTTAATAATAATGTATATTAATACTTGGTCAATAAACCAAGTATTGTCGATATAATATAATATTATAAATTTGGTCAATAAACCAATAAATCCTTTTCTTAAATACTTATCGGCGATTAATTTCTCAACATTTGTTAAACTTATTTCACAATCTAGAGCCTGCTCAGCATCAAATCGCACTCCCGCTGTCACGGGACATTCAAAAAGGATGTGAGCAATGCTTTCTTCCACTCCAGGTTCGCAGATGCACGATGGGGTATCCTTACACTTAAAACGGTGCAGGTAACCTGAAAAACCTCCGTGCCCCGTCAGAACCTGGGTGATTATACCGGCTGGTTTGATTTTTTGAACAATATTATGGGCTTTAATCACATCGGGGAAGAACATTCGTGTCACGGCCGCTGTCTCACCCGACTGATAGCGCCGGTTCCACTCGTCAAGGGATTCCATTCGGATGCACCTCTTGACGTATGAAACCGGGCACTGATCGTAGTCGGGTTTCCTCTTTAGTTTGAGAGCGGCCTCTTTCGCTAGATGGTCAGCGCGTTCATTCCCTGTCAGTCCAGCATGTTCTTTGATCCAGAACAGGGATACTTCCTTATTCTGGAGTCTGCTCTCATAAATATTGTTCCTGCTTTCCACAGCTAAGGGGTGCATGGAGTGGGGATTGACAACTGTCTCGAGGGCAGAGCGTGAGTCGCTTATGATGGCGAAACTCATTTCATCCTGCCGTAAAATTAACCGTGTTGCTTGACATATGACCAGAAGTTCCGCCTGGTAGACTGTGCAGTACGACGGCAGTTTAAGTTTGATGGCTTTAGTTTCGGCCTCATTGCTTCTTACAGACAATGTGGCACCCACCTTGCCCTCAATCTTGCTGCCGTCGGTGTAAAATTGTACTGCATGGTTTATGTGGGTGTCCACTTCTTGTTGGTCCACCAGACTTACGAAGTTCATATCCATATGTCCAGCAGGATGCGGGGCCAAGTTGTAGGCCGTTTTTCTTTCTACCTCGCCGCCTCCTAGCACTAGCTGGGGTACTCCTCTCTTCGCCTCATACAATGATGCGGCTTCGCGTATGCGAATGTCGAGAGGCAGTAGCCCAGTCAGTGCCAGCGCTGCGTTCAGCGAGACGGTGCGGTAGGCTCCACACAACTTTTGGGCGAAACCCCTTTGGACTGCATTGAGCTGTTTTTGCACTCCGAGTTTATTAGTTGCCGGGGCCCAGGCGCTGGCGGCATAGGAGACAATGGGCTCCACCGTGGCCGTGTATATGACACGTACGACCTCCGGATGGAGTCCCCAACTTACTTTGGCGGCTCTTGACAGCTGTTTGTAAATGTTAATAGCCTTCCTACAGATGTTCGAGGAATGGCTATTAAATGTTTCCTCGTTAGCAACATCGCTTTGGTTTTATGCGGAGCAAAGGTTAACTTATTCTCGACGCCCCACGACCGAACCAGCGAGAGGGCCGCATTGGCACGGCTTTCTACCTCCAGCGCCGTGCTCCCGACAAACACCATCACAACATCGTCTGCGAAAGCCTGGCAGTCATAGCCCCTATTTTCTAAGTTCTTTAATAACGGGTCAAGGAGAAGGTTCCAGAGAATGGGGCCGCCGATCGACCCCTGCACACACCCTTTTTGGGTGTTTTTGATGTATTCATGTCCAGCGTACCTGACACGGACTTTCCGGTCCTGCAGGTAGCTGTCCATGATTCGCCTCAGATTTACAGGGCACCCTTCTTCAACCAGTCTGACTTTAATAGCCGGCCACCAAGCGTTGTCGAAGGCCCCCTCTATGTCCAGCGACACCACAGTGACGAGCTTTTTGTCTTCTAGACCGCTTCGTATGCGATGCACTAGATCATAGAGAGCGTCTTCGGTGCTCTTTTGGGGCATAAAGCCGTACTGGCGGGTGCTCATTTTCGGCAATAAGTGCCATTTGAGTCTTCCGACTATCATTTTCTCGAGAACCTTCCCCATGACCGGTAGTAGACCTATTGGTCTGTATGATTTAGGGCTGGTATAATCGTCCTTGCCAGGCTTCCGCAAGACTACGACTGTAGCTTCTTTCCATATGGTTGGAAAGTGGCCCAGTCCGAGACATTTGTTCATCAGAGCCAGGTGGAGTTCTGGATCTTTAGCTACCACCCGGCTACATATATCAGCTGTAAGGCCGTCCCCACCGGGGGCCTTCTTCGGGTTGAAACTTTCCACTGCGGCTTTAAGCTCACCCATCGTAAACGGTGGGTCATGAACTTCATCATGGACACCATCGTTTACGCGGTTCGCCAGTGCTCGCGTATGCCTATGGCTCGGGTTATCGCCAGTTTCAAGATCGTCCGGATAGAAGGTCTCCGCTAGGGTTTTGGCAGAGTCAGCGGGGTCTAAACACACCCCGTCTTTTACAAGTGGCAGGTCTTCTTGCCGTCTTGTCGTTTGCCTAATGACTCTGTATATACCTTCCCATACACCTTCCTTATCCTGTTTTCCACAGAAATCTTTCCAGCTGTCTATTTGTGCCTTTTTTGCCTCAAGCTCGTATTCGTTTTTGGCTTGCAGATACTCGTCGACGACTTTCGCCCTTCGAACGGGTGCCGCACATCGGATCCTACGCTTCCTCGTGGCTACGCAGCGCTTCATCCCCTCGAGTTTTTCGTTCCACCATGGTAAGTTTGGCCTTTGAATATTTTTCTTAATGGGTATTGTACCATTACTAGTATGAATTATCTGCTCTATTAAACTCTTTGTAAGTGCGTCGAGTTCTGTTTTATTACTTATCCGGTCTATTTCTGTTTTGTTTAATTGGTTTTCCAGCATTAAATGGGTCAGTTTCTCATGAAACTGCTCCCAATTGGCCTTCTTTGTGTTGTATTTTCTAGTTGTTCTATTGATTAAAATACCTTTCGTTTTCTGCAGATTAATTTTGAAGACTATACCATTGTGGTCCGAACTCGTGAGATCAGGCGCTACCTTCCACCCGTCCACGAGGTTGATCAGATCCTCCGTGCACGCAGTGAGGTCTACGTGGCTGGTTATTCTCCTGCCACCCCTCACTGTGTCGAAGGTTGGAGTATCTCCGTCGTTGAGCACTTGCAAGTTCATTTCTGCCAGAGTTCCGGCCATGTCCGTGCCTCTATAGTCAACGGATTCACTCCCCCACCAGGTACTTTTTGCGTTGGAGTCACCGCCCATTATGAGTGTTTTTGGGCCTAGCTCATTATATATCTTTTTAAGCTGCTCGAGATACCGTTCTATGGGTTGATCGGGTTCAAAGTAGAAGGAACACAGGGTGATCTCCCATGCCGTAGTTCGAACTTTCACCACCACGATGTTATTGGTAGTGAGAGACGGGCACTGTATGATTTCTAAGTCTTGGTCAAAGACGGCAATAGCCGCTTTGACCGTCCCGTCTCCCGGGCTAGTGTTTTGGAAGATTCTCACTCCCCTGTAGTTCTTCATTCTTTTGATACCCCCCACATACGGTTCCTGGAGCAGCGCTATGGCTATATTTTTATTGGTGATCTCCATTATGAGCTCGTTTGTAGCGAGCTCTTTCCGCTGCAGGTTAGCCTGCACTACTAAGTATGATCCTCCGGTGGGTGAGTGTTTGTTTGCCGTTGTTTCGCCTGGGACGCCCTTAGCAATATGTTGTCATGGCTCTGGCCAGTGCATCCCATTTACGCCTTATCAGGCAATCCAGACTGAATGCATTATGCTCAGTCCGGTCCAGCCTGGCCTGTGCACAATTGCAACATTTCGGGATGTCACCTGCGAGCCATTTAGGGCAGTCCGCTTTTTTATGGGGACCGGTACAGTGGCTACATACCTCGGACTTCTCCTTACAAACCCGTTTGGTATGGCCGTATCCCAGGCAATTTGAGCACTGGACGAGTGGCGATTGATCCGCCACTCGGATCTTTTGTATGTCCACACGGACGGACTCTGCCTCTATCATGCGGGTCCAAATTATTGGGGAGACCCTGCAGATTAAATGCTGTATGAGTTTGTTGCGAGCTTTCTTTTTAAAAATGATCTCGAAACGATCATGATCTTTTGTAAGGTCTTTAAATATATCTAAATTTTGTTTCCGTAAGGCACTTTTAACTTCTTCATCACTGTTACAAACCATCACATCCTTTAATATAAGTAATGGATCTTTGTTTTTAACGTCCGCTACGCTCAACTCATTCTCTACCTTGCGCAGCCTATCCTTTACTTTTTGTCTTTCATTTTCATTCCTACACCCGACTATAATTTTTCTATCTTTAGCCTTCCTGATCTTTTCTATTTCAACGCCTCCTTCTTTGGCGTTGACGGCTTTCCTAATCCTATTTAATACTTGATCCCCCGTTTCTGTCTCATCCTTGGAGGTGACTACCACTGAGTGTAGCGTGGGCTGCTCCGATGGCCTGCCTCTGCTGTTTCCAGCCGCCACACTAGCGTACGTTTTTGTCACCCCCTCGAGGGTTTTGTGATGGTACTCTAGGGTGTTCTTAAGAGTTTCCATCTTTGCTATATTAGTCTGGATGAGCCGGCAGTGCTCCTCCAGCTTTAGGATTAGGGGGGTTTGAGTGGGATCTGTCTCTGGAGCAGGGGGGATGGCAGGGGCGGTTGTAAAGGTTCCGCCTCTATCTTTCCACCCCGCTCTTTGTCGAGGCTATTCCTTTTAAGCTGCGACTCTGACTCCTTCACCAGCTGGTAAAGTCTATCGACTGCTGTTGTGACCCCTTCCTTGATCTCTGTTTTGCGGTTCCTAGAGTTGCTGAGATGGAGCTTAGCCTTGTTTAGGCATGCTCTTGCCTCAGCAACCCTAGTGGGGAATTCCTCCCTCGGAGGAGGGCTACGCGAAGCGTCCGCAGTTGGTCTACGTGTAGTATCCCTCTGTTTTGGCCTCGGGGGGCCCACCCTCGAGGGCAGCACCTTTTGTGGAGGGTCATTCGGAGTCGTTTGCCTACTCTCAAGGCCTAACTTTTGAGGTCGTAGTTTTGGCCTCGGACGGTCCTGCCGCCTCGGGCATAGTCGGGGAGCTGATTGTCGCCGTGAATGTATCTTCGGATTTTTTGATGGGAGTGCGAATACCCAACATTGTATCGTCAGAGGGACGAGTCAAAAGTTAAAATTATAAATTTAAAATCAAAATTTCAATTTCAATAAAAAAATTAAATAGTTAACAATTATCCAAAAGGGGATAATTATATAAATGTATATATATTATGTCAAAAATTAAAAACTTATTCTAATAAAAAGAGTTGTCCAAAAAGGATCAGTTATTCCCAAAAGGGGATTTAAGATTGTAGGAATAGGCCTACGTCAAAACTTAAAATACCTTAAACTATCTTAAAATTAAACTTAATTAAGTCCTTAGAGTATTTTGGAGCAAAGCTGCCAGGGCCAAAAGATGGGCGTGGTCCTTCCGGTTATTCCAAACTCTCTCTTGAATTTCTCCGAAAACGGAGAGAGGAGTTACAGCTCGAGGGGTTTTAGAGGGGGGGTGGGGAAAAATGGGAGGGTAAAGGGGGGGGGGGGGGGGCAAAGGGGGGGGTGAAAAGGGGGGAGTGAAAAAAAGGGGGCTCTAAGGACTACGAAGACGAAGAGCAGCAGCAGCAGCACCGCGATGATGATGACGAAGTGACGATGCCTGTGACGTCAGAATGTGAAAAGTCTCGAATGTTCGAGTGACGTCAGCAGGGTGTGGAAAGTTCCACGTCGTCGACTCCGCCTGGCTGTGCGATGACTAATGCAAGGGAGTGGCTATGGTGTGATAAAATTTTGTCGTCGCTACTGCGCAGTAACTAAAGCGACGACGTCGACTGTATGTAATTTATGGTTTAGTAAAAAACGGGTAACTACAAAATTCCAGTTTTTGGTGGGCACTCAGCCTGGAGTGTGACCTAGCCGGGGGCGCTATAAAAAGTATAGGCCCTCGATCTAGATTTCCGGCTAAAGTGCTTAGAAAAAAGTGTACTTTCAGATAAATGCCACTCCCTTACGGGTGATCCAAAATTCGCTTTTTTGGTGCCTGCCTGTATGGTTCCTCTTGGAGAACACGAATCCGCTTTCAGGAGCAGCCTGACGGCTCAGGATCTTGGTTCGGCTGTCGGGCGATTTTGTGTTCCAAGGTACTAACTTGGCGAGTTTGACCGGGAAAAATCCCAAACTCAGCCAAGATGTGGAGGTCACTGGAAGGCACAGGATCACAATTTAAAACACTACTGCTCTCACTTCAAATCTTATGCCGCACGCACTTTTAGTTTTTGTAAACGTCACTTTTTTCCCTTTTTGGTCGTATTTCGGGTAATTTTGATCAGATGTTCAAACTTTTTGGTGGCCCACGTTAGGCTAGCGCTTATACACTGTATTACACTATTTTAAACCTTTAAGCGCTATAAAAACCTATTTATCACATTTAAAACTCGCGGAGCTCACGAAAAACGATCTGATCACTGTGGCGGGCGGCGCGCGACTGGTTAGGTTAGGTTAGGTTAGGTTAGGTTTTTTTTTTTTTTTTTTTTTTTTTTTTTGTCCGGGCGCTTAATTGGCCCGGCCCGCGTGTCGCCTCTGACGTAATCAGAGTTTTAATATCTTTTAGCATTTATTTCAAATAAAACAATAATAAAAACTAGTTGATTGTATATAATAATTATATCGTAATATAAAAACATATTACGACGTCTGATTTCTGGACGTTTCATTTGCCAGCTAAAATATCATACAATGTCGGGTTACATAATGCAGGCTCTCTTATATTAACAACAAAAACAATACATATTTCTTTTAAATCAAAATGATAGTTACAAATTTTGACTGCAAGCACACTCTTAAAATCAAACTTGCAGTGTTGCAGGTGTATACTTACAAAGTAGACACTCAACACTGCCTGTTCCTTGCTATAACTTGCAGTCTTCACACAATAATTAATGAAAACATTTCTTAATTTCTTATCTGCTATTAGTCTGTCTACATTTTCTTGACTAATTACGCAGTCTAGAGCCTGCTCAGCGTCAAATCGCACTCCCGCTGTCACGGGACATTCAAAGAGTATGTGTGCTACAGTTTCTTCCACTCCAGGTTCGCAGATGCACGATGGGGTATCCTTACACTTAAAACGGTGCAGGTAACCTGAAAAACCACCGTGCCCCGTCAGAACCTGGGTGATTATACCGGCTGGTTTGATTTTTCGAACAATATTATGGGCTTTAAGCACGTCGGGGAAGAACATTCGTGTCACGGCCGCTGTCTCACCCGACTGATAGCGCCGGTTCCACTCGTCAAGGGACTCCATTCGGATGCACCTCTTAACGTATGAAACCGGGCACTGATCGTAGTCGGGTTTCCTCTTCAGTTTGAGAGCGGCCTCTTTCGCTAGATGGTCAGCGCGTTCATTCCCTGTCAGTCCAGCATGTGCTTTGATCCAGAACAGGGATACTTCCTTATTCTGGAGTCTGCTCTCATAAATATTGTTCCTGCTTTCCACAGCTAAGGGGTGCATGGAGTGGGAATTGACAACTGTCTCGAGGGCAGAGCGGTTAGGTTAGGTTAGGTTAGGTTAGGTTAGGTTAGGTTTTTTTTTTTTTTTTTTTTTTTTTTTTTTGTCCGGGCGCTTAATTGGCCCGGCCCGCGAATATCCACTGACTGAATCAGAGACTTTGTTTCTCTTTTTGTTATTTATTTACATTTTTTATATTTATTTATTTAGTACACATTACATTTATAAGCTTGCGAATAATTTATATTTCTAATTTAAAACATTGTGAAGTTGAAATTATATACACGTTTTCTATACATACAAAATTCTATATTTTCTGTTTTTAAACTAATATTCGACAACCAAAGCCCATCGGAGACGTCCCCCACGATTCGACGCGCCGCATACGAAGTGGTCTAGAAGCTCGTCACTGTGACGCGTCGGAGCACAAGGGAGCCTCCGACAAAACCTGGTTCCCGATTCAGTTTACCAATTTTTTACATTTATTTAAATTTCTAATTTTTTACAATTTCTTCATTTTAACATTAATGCTTTGTGATTTACATTTAATAACACCTTATGTACATTTACCAATAACAGGATAACATTTACCATGGGTACCTAGTTGTGCAATTTATTAAAGTTGCCATAAACATTAACACTGAGTCCAGTTTGCAATAGGTTAGGTTAGGTTAGGTTAGGTTAGGTTAGGTTAGGTTAGGTTAGGTTAGGTTAGGTTAGGTTAGGTTAGGTTAGGTTAGGTTTTTTTTTTTTTTTTTTTTTTGTCCGGGCGCTTAATTGGCCCGGCCCGCGTGTCGCCTCTGACGTAATCAGAGAATTTTATTTCTTAAAATAATAAAAACATGTCAATTTATATAAAATAATTTTCTTCATTATTCTTTTTTACTAGCAGTGTCATTTGCCTGCTAAAACTTACAAATAATGTCAAGCTACCTACATGGGCAGACTCTATTTAATATTAACATATATATATTTACATTTTCACACAGTAATAATTTATATTTTTTTGCGGTTTACTGAATTTTTTAAAAACAATAGCAATAATTTACAGTTTACTGCAAGCACATTCTTAAAATCAAAAATAGCAGTGTTGCGTGTGTTTACTTGCAAAGTAGACACTCAACACTGCCTGTTCCTAGCTATCACTTGGCTTGCAGTCTTTATACAGTATTCAATAAATCCTTTTCTTAAATACTTATCGGCGATTAATTTCTCAACATTTGTTAAACTTATTACACACTCTAGAGCCTGCTCAGTATCAAAACGCACTCCTGCTGTCACGGGACATTCAAAAAGGATGTGAGCAACAGTTTCTTCCACTCCAGGTTCACAGATGCACGATGGGGTATCCTTACACTTAAAACGGTGTAGATAACCTGAAAAACCACCGTGCCCCGTAAGAACTTGGGTGATTATGCCTGCTGGCTTGATTTCTCGAGCAATTTTATGGGCTTTTATTACATCCGGGAAGAACATACGTGTAACGGCCGCTGTCGCACCCGACTGATAGCGCCGGTTCCACTCGTCAAGGGACTCCGTTCGGATGCATCTCTTGACGTATGAAACCGGACACTGGTCGTAGTCGGGTTTCCTCTTTAGTTTGAGGGCGGCCTCTTTTGCTAGGTGGTCAGCGCGTTCATTCCCTATAAGTCCCGCATGTGCTTTGATCCAGAACAGGGACACTTCCTTGTTCTGGAGTCTGCTCTTATAAATGTTACTTCTACTTTCAACAGCTAAGGGGTGCATGGAGTGGGAATTGACAACTGTCTCGAGGGCAGAGCGTGAGTCGCTTATGATGGCGAAACTCATTTCATCCTGCCGTAATATCATTTGTGTTGCTTGACATATGGCTAGAAGTTCCGCCTGGTAGACCGTGCAGTACGACGGCAGTTTAAGTTTGATGGCTTTAGTTTCGGCCTCATTGCTTCTTACAGACAATGCGGCGCCCACCTTGCCCTCAATCTTGCTGCCGTCGGTGTAAAATTGTACTGCATGGTGTACGTGGGAGTCCACTTCTTGTTGGTCCACCAGACTTACGAAGTTCATATCCATATGTCCAGCAGGATGTGGGGCCAAGTTGTAGGCCATTTTTCTTTCTACCTCACCGCCTCCCAGCACTGGCTGGGGTACTCCTCTCTTCGCCTCATACAATGATGCGGCTTCGCGTATGCGAATGTCGAGAGGCAGTAGCCCAGTCAGCGCCAGCGCTGAATTCAGCGAGACGGTGCGGTAGGCTCCACACAACTTTTGGGCGAAACCCCTTTGGACTGCATTAAGCTGTTTCTGCACTCCGAGCTTATTAGTTGCCGGGGCCCATGCGCTGGCGGCATAAGAGACAATGGGCTCCACCGTGGCCGTGTATATGACACGTACAACCTCCGGATGGAGACCCCAACTTACTTTGGCGGCTCTTGACAGTTGTTTGTATAATATATTAATAGCCTTCCTACAGATGTTCGAGGAATGGCTATTAAATGTCAATTTGTGGTCTATACTGAGCCCCAATATTTTAATCTCCTTCTCCATACCAATCTCCACCCCTCCCATGGTCAGCCGAGGGACGTCGAATTTAAGTTTCCTTGTAAGCAACATCGCTTTAGTTTTATGCGGAGCAAAGTTTAACTTATTTTCGACGCCCCACGCCCGAACCAGCGAGAGGGCCGCGTTGGCACGGCTTTCTACCTCCAGCGCCGTGCTACCGACAAACACCATCACAACATCGTCTGCGAATGCCTGGCAGGTTAGGTTAGGTTAGGTTAGGTTAGGTTAGGTTAGGTTAGGTTAGGTTAGGTTAGGTTAGGTTAGGTTAGGTTAGGTTAGGTTAGGTTAGGTTAGGTTTTTTTTTTTTTTTAAATTGTCCGGGCGCTTAATTGGCCCGGCCCGCGTGTCACCTCTGACGTAATCAGAGATATAATATCTTTTATTCATTTATTTCTTACAATAATAAAACATTTAGATTGTATATTTAAAAATTTTCGTAATTTAAACATAATTACGAGGTCTGATTGCTGGCCGTTTTTATTCGCCAGCTAAAATATCATACAATGTCAGGCTATTAATACATATTAATACATTAAACAGGCTCTTTATATAAAACAATATTACTTTAAAAACAGTCTATAATTACATTCTTTTGACTGCAAGCACACTCTTAAAATCAAACTTGCAGTGTTGAGGGTGTTTACTTGCAAAGTAGACACTCAACACTGCCTGTTCCTTGCAATCACTTGGCTTGCAGTCTTTATACAATATTTTACAAAACCATGTCTTAAATTACTATCAGCTATTAGTCTTCCTACATTTTGCTGACTAATTTCGCAATCTAGAGCCTGCTCAGTGTCGAAACGCACTCCTGCTGTCACGGGACATTCAAAAAGGATGTGGGCAACAGTTTCTTCCACTCCAGGTTCGCAGATGCACGATGGGGTATCCTTACACTTAAAACGGTGCAGGTAACCTGAAAAACCACCGTGCCCCGTCAGAACCTGGGTGATTATACCAGCTGGTTTGATTTTCCTAGCAATTTTAAAGGCTTTAATCGCATCCGGGAAGAACATTCGTGTAACGGCCGCTGTCTCACCTGACTGATAGCGCCGGTTCCATTCGTCAAGGGACTCCATTCGGATGCACCTCTTGACGTATGAAACCGGACACTGATCGTAGTCAGGTTTCCTCTTTAGTTTGAGGGCGGCCTCTTTCGCTAGGTGGTCAGCGCGTTCATTCCCTATAAGTCCCGCATGTGCTTTGATCCAGAACAGGGACACTTCCTTGTTCTGGAGTCTACTTCTATAAATATTGCTTCTACTTTCGACAGCTAAGGGGTGCATGGAGTAAGAATTCACAACTGTCTCGAGGGCAGAGCGTGAGTCGCTTATGATGGCGAAACTCATTTCATCCTGCCGTAAAATTAACCGTGTTGCTTGACATATGGCCAGAAGTTCCGCCTGGTAGACTGTGCAGTACGACGGCAGTTTAAGTTTGATTGCTTTAGTTTCGGCCTCATTGCTTCTTACAGACAATGCGGCGCCCACCTTGCCCTCAATCTTGCTGCCGTCGGTGTAAAATTGTACTGCTTGGTGTACGTGGGTGTCCACTTCTTGTTGGTCCACCAGACTTATGAAGTTCATGTCCATATGTCCAGCAGGATGCGGGGCCAAGCTGTAGGCCGTTTTTCTTTCCACCTCACCGCCTCCTAGCACTGGCTGGGGTACTCCTCTCTTCGCCTCATACAATGATGCGGCTTCGCGTATGCGAATGTCGAGAGGCAGTAGCCCAGTCAGCGCCAGTGCTGAGTTCAGCGAGACGGTGCGGTAGGCTCCACACAACTTTTGGGCGAAACCCCTTTGGACTGCATTGAGCTGTTTTTGCACTCCGAGTTTATTAGTTGCCGGGGCCCAGGCGCCGGCAGCATAGGAGACAATGGGCTCCACCGTGGCCGTGTATATGACACGAACAACCTCCGGATGGAGCCCCCAACTTACTTTGGCGGCTCTTGACAATTGCTTGTATATGTTAATAGCCTTCCTACAGATGTTCGAGGAATGGCTATTAAATGTCAATTTATGGTCCATAGTGAGCCCCAATATCTTTATCTCCTTTTCCATGCCAATATCCACCCCTCCCGGTTAGGTTAGGTTAGGTTAGGTTAGGTTAGGTTAGGTTAGGTTAGGTTAGGTTAGGTTAGGTTAGGTTAGGTTAGGTTAGGTTAGGTTAGGTTTTTTTTTTTTTTTTTTTTTTTTTTTTATACGGGAGCGCATTGCGCCCCCACTGCTGCTTTTTCCCCTAGCGGAATAATCTCCAAGGGCCCTTTCCCATCTAATATTTATAATTTTTGTGCCATTAATATTTTATCGATTAAACTATGAGGTTGTACCTCCGTCGTAACCTGATCTTCGTAATCAATTTTATAATTAGATATTATATATTAACACAAATAATACAGTTCTGAGCTCTACAATCAGGCGTCACTACACTATTCCTTAATTAAAATATTGGGGGATGTAAAAAGTCCCCCAGTCCTATAATTATTAAGCTTACATCTATTATAAAATATAGAGATAATAATTATGTAAATCTTGTACCTATTCTTTAAGTGTCTAATAATATATATATTTGGGGATGTAAATTGTCCTCCAGTCCTACGATTAAAACTTATATCTAAAATAAAAACAATTATTATAAAAATTCAATACTTATTAAAACTTATACCTAATATCACTTTTAGTCGGGGATGTATAGGGTCCCTTTGTCATAAATATTTTAAATATACTTAAATAGATTTAATATCATATAGGGGATGTAAAGTGTCTCCCGTTTAAACTAAAACTCCGTCCTAACTTAATTAGCACCACCATCCTTATCTTTTGTACTGTTCCTTTTGTTTGCCCTTCTCACCAGATTTTTTCCATATTCTAAAAATGCGTTACGCTGCTTCTTATTCAATATAATATCAGAAATGTTTCCCGCCCCCAACTCGACTCCCAGTCTCTGCTCCAACTCGAATTTTTCCACAGCATTGACCGGGCAGTCAAACAGGAGATGGGAAACAGTTTCTCTCGTTCCTTGCTGACAGATACATGACGGATCCTCCTTACACTTGAATCTCTCCAAGTAGTCGGAGAACCCTCCATGTCCCGTCAGCAGCTGCGTTAGATGTTTATCTATTTCTAGTGTTTTGATTATTCTATGGGCCATCTTTACATTTGGGAGGAACATTTTTGTGCCCGTGCCAGTCTCGCTCTTTCTGTACTCCTCGTCCCACACGTCAATCGTTGCTTCTCTGATGCAGCGCTTCACGTATGAGACGGGGCATAGATCGTAGTGCGGGCGTACCCGCAACCCCAAAGCCGCCTCCTTCGCCAACTGGTCAGCTCGTTCGTTCCCCTCCAGCCCCCTGTGTGCCTTAATCCAAAATAATTTTATTTGCTTATTATTTTTCGAGCATTCTCTCAGGATGCTTCTACTTTTTACCGCCAGGGGGTGGGGGAATCCAGAGTAACTGCTTGGAGGGCGGACCTGGAGTCACTGAACACTCCCACACAAGCTTCCCTGAGCTTTGCTGCCTCATCTACTGCCCTGGACAAGGCCAGGAGTTCGGCCTGATAAACAGTACAGTATGACGGGAGAGCAAGTTTGACGGTTTTGGTCTCGACCGCGCCATTCCAGAGGGATAGTGCGGCTCCGACTTTGCCGTCAATCTTGCTCCCGTCGGTGAAGATGCGCACATCATACGATGCGCTAGCATCCACACCTTCTTCACCGTTTATCAGTCCGAACTCTAACCCCGTTTGTTCGGCTGGATGTTCTGCATTAAGGGCAGAGGCCATCCGCTCAATCTCCCTATCGCCCAAAGCTGGATGCGGCAACCCCCTCTTGGCCTCATATAAAGTCGCGACTTCGCGTACCCTGAGGCCAAGAGGTAGCATACCTGCCAATATCAGTGCTGAGGTCAGGGAGACCGTTCGGTAGGCCTTTATCTTTTTTTGAGCGAATCCTCTCTGTAGTGTTGCGAGTCTTTTCCTAATTCCTACTTTGTTGGCGGCCGGTGCCCATGCTGGCGCTGCATAGAGGATGGTGGGCTCCACTACCGCCTTATATATTATATCTATTACCTCCGGATGGAGGCCCCATCCAACTCTCGCGGCCCTAGATAGCTGCCTATATCTTGCTATACCTTTTGCGCACACCCTCTCCACATGCCGGTTGAACGTGAGCCCCTTGTCAATGGTGAGACCTAGCACCTTGACTTCATCGGACATGCAAATGTCGGTCCCTCCCATGCGCAGACGCGGAGTGTCAAAAACAAGCTTACGCGTAACCAGCATCGCACATGTTTTGTGCGGTGCAAACCTAAGCTTGTTTTTAACTCCCCACTCCAACACACGGGCGAGCACGGCATTTGCATGTTCCTCGATCTCGATTGCCGTCCCTCCATCGAACACGAGGACCACATCATCGGCGAACGCTTGCACATATACCCTTTCATTCTTCATCATCCATAGTAGAGGATCCAGCAAGAGGTTCCACAGGATTGGTCCTCCTATAGACCTCTGTACGCACCCCTTGCTGGTCCCTCTCCTTACTTCCTTACCGGAGTACCTGACATACACTTCCCTTTCGCTCAAGTAGCTGCTGATAACCCGCCTCAAGCTCACAGGAACGCCGACCTCCGCTAACCGCACCTTTATGGCTGGCCACCAGGCGCTATCGAAGGCTCCCTCTATGTCCAGCGAGACCACGACAGCAAGTCTTTTGGTTTCCCTCATCTTCCTGACGTGGCCCACCAGTGCATAGAGGGCGTCCTCGGTGCCCCTCTGTGGCATAAAACCATACTGGTGCGGGCTTATAGTCGGCAACACGTGGTACCTGAGTCGGGCCATCAGCATCTTCTCATAAATTTTGCCAAAAACAGGAAGGAGGCCGATGGGTCGATAGGCTTTTGGGACGTCGTATTTCTCCTTTCCCGGTTTCCGCAGTACCACCACCGTTGCACACTTCCACAATTTGGGGAAGTAGGCAACGGCGAGGCAACGATTGAGCAGGGCAAGGAAAAACACGGCGTCACAATCCACAGCGCGATGACAAATGTCGGCCGTGAATCCATCCACACCGGGGGCCTTCTTGGGGTTGAAAGACCTTACGGCCCTGTTCAACTCCTCCATGATGAAGGGCGGCTCACCTCCCGGGTCCGTCGGCTCCGAGTCTATAGACTCTGCGAGTCGCCGCACCCGACGGTGTTCCTCCCCTTCATCACTTTCCAGGTCCCCGGGGTAGAAGGTCTCGGCCAACCATTTCGCAGAGTCGCTGGCATC
This sequence comes from Helleia helle, assembly GCA_963853865.1. Classification (NCBI taxonomy): domain Eukaryota; kingdom Metazoa; phylum Arthropoda; class Insecta; order Lepidoptera; family Lycaenidae; genus Helleia; species Helleia helle. Next base: position 20,844,681 of record OY971427.1, read on the forward strand.
GAGGACCGTTCCCTCCTTGACGAGGGGAAGGTCTTCCTCTCTGCCAGCGATCCTGCCCATCACTCTGTAGATGCCCTCCCATACTCCCTCCTTGTCCTGTTTCTGGCAAAACTTTTTCCAACTATTCACTTTCGCATCCTTCACCGCTTTTTCATACATCTCTTTCATTTCCAAGTAATGCTTGACTACGCGATCTCTACGGACTGGCGCTGAGTTACGGATCCTACGTCTCCTCGCGGCCACCTGTCTTTTCATCTCGGCGAGCTCATCGGACCACCATGACATTGTAAGTGTTTCTGTGTGTTTCTTGTTTGGGATTGCGTGTTTACATGCTTGTGTGATTGCCTCCGTGTAGCTGTCCAACACCTCATCTATTTGTCGTGTGCTGTGTATTGTGTTAGTGATCTGTGGAGTCAGTTGTCTGTCTTGCAATAACTGGGTTAGCTTCTCACTGAAGTTTCCCCAGTTTGCTTTGCGTGTGTTATAGATGCGTGTCGTGCGTTTTATGTCTGTGCCTGTGGATTTGTGTTGTCTGATCCCAAACAAGATGCCATTATGGTCGGAACTAGTGAGCCCCACCTCGACTGACCAGTTAACCACTCGGTTCAGCAAGCTCCTGGCGCACGCCGTCACATCAACGTAGCTTGCATACCTGGTTCCCCCCCTTACTACTTCGAACGTAGCGGCGCCTCCGTCATTGAGTATTTCCATACCCAAGCCTTCCAGCACGCTCGACAGTTCCGCACCCCTCCGGTCCTCAACATAGCCACCCCACCACGGGCTCTTCGCGTTGACGTCGCCTCCCAGGACCATCTTATCGGTACCCAACCTCCTTCCTATACCGATAAGGTGGTCCAGGTAGGGCCCTATAGGGCGGTTTGGCTCGAAGTATAAGGAGACTACATGGATTTCCCAGGCACTGGTACGCACGCTGATTACGACAATGTTGTCGGTGGACAAGTCCGGGTGGTATTGGACGTCCAAGGTCACCTCCTTGTGTGCCCATACCCGAGGCAACGGGAGCACTGCGTTAGCGGACTTTGGTCCTCCACTTTCACTCTTTGGAGATCTATATATAGTCTCCCTTCATCCGTACATTTCTTCCATACTTTTGGGGACACCCTGACCACCACATGGCCCTGTAGGGGGTTCCTCGCTCTCCTCCTGTACATAATCTTCACTCTTACCTCGTCCCCCGGAATGTCCTCAAAGATGGCCCTGTTCTGGTTTTTCAGGGCCTTCGCGATGTCTCCATCGGTGTTGTACTTAAATACATCTTTGAGAACAATCAGGGGGTCCTTATTTGACATATCCTCAACTTTCAAGTCCGGTTTCCCATTCAGTTTTTTCTTTACCTTCTCCCTTTCTTCCTTGGTTGCGCACCCCAGTACTACCTTCCTATCCTTGACTTTTCTGACTCTCTCCACTCTCACCCATCCCTCCTTTGCGTCTATCGCATCACGAATCTTCGTGATGATTTCATCTCCCGTACTCTGGTCGTCGGTCGATGAAACCATCACCGAGTGGAGCGCCCCAGGTCTTATTTGCCTGGGCGTTACTCCATTCCCGGCTACCATAGCATACGTCTTTTTTTCCGTGTCTCTGTTTGTCTCATCTATTAATTTCTTTAACTGATCTAATTTTTCGCTATTTTCTTTGATCATGATCGTTTGTTCATCTATCTTTTTTAAGAGCACTTCTTGTCCGGGCATGGGTGAGTGTACTAATTCTAACTCCCCCTCTTCCTTTTTCTTTCCCTCCTTCCCTTTCTCACATTCTTTCTTACTCTCAGACATTTCCTTTACGATCGCATACAATCGTTCCAATTGCGTAGTTACCTCATTTTTTATTTCGGTCTTTAGGTTTCGCGCATTCCCCAATTGGAGTTTCCCTTTCATTAAACAACTCTTCGCCTCCGCCAGTTTCGTCATTGGCTTCGGCTTCTCCTGTAGGGGACTGTTGGTCCTCGCTTCAAACTCACCGCTAATTCGCCTGACTGTATGCGTCTTATTAAGTTGGGGTGATCTCATCATAGTGTTTAGTGGTAAGTATTGCGTAGACTAAAAATTAAATTGACTAGAATAAAATTAATAACTAAAGTAAATACAAAAATTTATAATTTTATTAACTAAGTTAAAATGTCAATTAATGTCAATATGGTTAAAAGTAAAGTAAATTATTTAAATTGTCAATGTCAATTAATATTAAAATCTCACTAATTTAAATATAAAACTAATCTAATAAATAATTATCCAATCTATTATCCTAATAGCAATAATATTAATAAGATCCTAACAATACTTAAAACTTATTGGCACTGGGGTATAAAAATTCTTACGGGCCCTGTCCAGCAACGGTTAGGGGCAGATAGTATAAATAGGGAGTAAATGGCCCTTACTGGCTAAGGCTCTGCCCCACTGTTAGCAGCTTGTGAATTATTATATTTTTGTCTTTATGAGAAAAAGTAATTCCTATTTAAAACTGCCGTATTTTATCCTTTTCTTTTTCCGGCTTGAGCACAAAAGCTACCTCGGTAGTAGTAAGCGGGAGGGTGGGAGGGCAAAATTTTGCACTTTCCAACGTCCGATCCCGACAAGCGAGGTGTCAATAGACGCGGGAGAGCAGCAGGTATACTGTGAAGAAAGTTGGGATGGCTTCCCCACTAAGTGGGCAAGTGGTGGGCAAAAGACTGTGTTTTTGAAAGAAATTTGTATGAAAAGTTAAAAATTTTATATGGAACTATTGTAGTTTTTTATTATAGGAAGACAGACGAGACCGAGGTAGACTATGATCAACACCCGTACGCGCAGTGGGTCAAAGGTGTGGCTTTTATGTCCGGTATATAGCGGATTCGAATCAAACGCTAATAATTTTTCAATTTTACAGGTGCCTCCGGGGGCGAAAGCTAGTCTAGTTTAGTGTCCAAAGAAGCGGATAGACGGACCGATGATGATGAAAGCAGAAAATTTTCAAAAAGTTCACTAAGGAACCGGTAAATGCGAATAAATGTATGAAAAACTATAAGATTTTGTTAATTTTGTGTTTAAAATGTCAAAAAATAGCCAAAATTGATGAAACTTTTATTGCCTGTTACAAGTATATATAGGGCCCGCCTAATAGAACACCAATCAAAAGAAATTTTTTGCGGAAAACCACAACAACACCACCAAATTTGATTATTTCAGAGAAATATAAGTGGTTAGGTTAGGTTAGGTTAGGTTTTTTTTTTTTTTTTTTTTTTTTTTTTATTGTCCGGGCGCTTAATTGGCCCGGCCCGCGAATTCCCCTGACATAATCAGAGTCTTTGTTCTCCATTTTTTTCATTATTTACAATTTAATATTTTATTTATTGTTTACATTTACAGGCTTGCGAATATTTTTACATTTCTGATTTATACTTTACACATTAAATGCGAGGTTTTGTATACTAAAATTCTAAAACTAAGATTGAGCAACCAAGGTCTGCCGGAGATGTCCCCTGCGATTCGACGCGCCGCATACGAAGTGGTCTAGAAGCTCGTCACTGTAACGCGTCGGACACAAGGGAGCCGCCGACAAAATCTGGTGCCCAATTCGGTGTGCCAATTTTTTATTTGTTTTTATTTTTAACTTTCCAAAAAATAAATTTTAAGCAATTCATATACACTATTTTATAACAATACATTTTGCATACATTTACCAATTATTACAGTATTACATTTATCATGGGCGAGATTTACACTTTGTCAGCGCTTTTATAAAAAAAAACAATTACACTTACATATTGCGTAAGTTAAATTTCTTAATATTGTTAACATAAGCTTTGTTACCTCTAAAAAGGGTGTTGTGCGCAAGTTTGCATATACACTCATTTTAAAATTCCTTGCGAATGTTGTAGTTGTTATTCAAAAATAGCTACTCAACATTGCCTTTTCTCTATAATTAACACTTCGTGCAAACTTACGCCCAGCTCCTTTACAACACTGAACACTGACAATACCACATCACATTTGAGACAGAAACGATATGGAACGAACCGCCAACATGATATAAAGGTTTATCATGGATATCACCGAGGGTAGGAAGACTGATTATGCTATGCCATACATCTGCAAATAAATATCTGACTAGAGTTTCTCGCAGAGAGACTCCAGCCAGATGTGGCTGCCGTTTGAGGCTTATAGCTAATATCTGTCCCCCATTTCGCGGGTATATGCAATATACTACATGCGTGCCCTCAGCAATACGCTGTGGTGCTTCTGGCTAGTACGTCCCACTTTCGCCGCACCGGACACTCCACGTCAAAGGCATTGTGGTCCGTCTGTTCCAGCTTGGCCTGCGTGCAGTTACAACAAACTGGTATCTTGCCCGCAGTCCAATCCGGACAGTCTGCCTTTTTATGCTGCCCTGCGCAGTGACTACACCTTTCAGCAGTCCCTGCGCAGTACCGCCTACTGTGCCCATAACCGAGGCACAAGGAGCACTGGACGAGGGGGGACTGATCTGCAACTCGAACTCGCTGCAGATCTATCCTCACAGTGCCTTCCCTCAGCATCCTCGTCCAGATTTGTGGTGACACCTTCAAGACCACGTGGTTCGTCAAGGGGTTCCTCGTTCTCTTTTTATATTTAAGTTCCACCCTATCATCCTCCGCACGCAAGTCTCTGAAAATTTCCACATTCTGCTTCCTCAGTGCAGCTAAGACCTCCTCATTAGTGTTGTAAGCCATAAGATCTTTAAGTATGACTAACGGGTCTTTGTTTTGTATGTCGGCCACACTGAGGTGCTCCTCGGCCTGTTTCAACCTATCCTTCAGTTTCTGTCTCTCTTCCCTACTTCTACAGCCCACGATAATCTTCCTGTCTTTCGCTTTTCTAACCCTTTCAATCTCGATACCCCCTTCCTTCGCTCTGACGGCGCCCCTAACCCTCTCGAGAACCTGCTCACCGGTCTCATCCTCATCCTTCGAGGTGACCACTACGGAGTGGAGGGTGGTTTGGTCCGGGTTCTTGCCGGTTTTTCCACCAGCCACCACACTCGCGTACGTGGCCACCTCCAGGGATTCGTTGTGTCTGTTGATGTTGACACGCAATTCCTCTAGCTTCTCGGTAGAAGCTCTCAGGAGGCTGGAGTGCTCGTCTAGCTTCCTTATCAAATCATTGTGTAGCTGAGGGACTACGCTCGGAGGAGGGTGTAAAGGGCTCTCCTCTTTCGCTGTGATTCTCACCTCAGTTTGGCCCTTATCGGCATCTACCTCCTTGACCAGTTGGTACAGCCTGTCTAAAGCCGCGATTACCCCTTCCTTTATATCTGTCTTAAGGTTTCTCGAGTTGCTGAGGTGAAGTTTTGCCTTGTTAAGGCACGCCCTCGCCTCAGCGACCCGGTTCGGGTACGTCGGCCTCGGCGGTGGGCTCGCAGAGCTAGCCGATGGTGGCTTACTGTTTAGAGCCCTTGGCTTCTGCTTTGCAGACACAGTCGCCGAGACCGCCGCATTCCGTGGAGAAACCTTGGTCGGGGACGCAGGCTTGCCGGTTTCAAAACTTCTATGCTTCGTCGGACTTTTGAGGGACCGGCTTTTGTTTCTTCGGCCTTTTTTGGGGGGGTACGTAGTCCGAACATTTTTTGATAGTTTAAAATTTTGAGCGGGTAAGTTAGCGAATAATTTAATGTGGGGTAAATGTAGCAATTACGATTAACTTGGTCGCAAGCTAATAATTATTTGAAGCTAAAAGTTCTGTGATATTACACTTTAATACCACACACACAGTATTATATAAATGTTTGTCAGGGGAACGTTTTTATCTAAGTATGACCTGAGGGCTAAAATCTTAAACTAAGTGTATAAATAAAATGTAATAATACTTGATCAATAAACCAAGTATCGTCAAATATTGTAAAGTCAACAAAAATTAAAAATAATAATATTTGGTCAATAAGACTAGAATTTTTAAAAACCTATTATATGTCAAAAATCTAAAATATGTAGGTATACCCTAGTCAATAAACAATGGTAATACCTACGTCAGAAATTAAATTATTAAAATCTTAATCAATTTCCTCAGGTCGCTTCAAAATCTTAAAAACTAAACTTATCTAAGTCCTTATAGTTTTTTGGGGAGAGCTGTCAGGGCCAAAGGGTGGGCGTGGTCCTTCCAGTTCAACGGAACTCACTCTCGTATTTCTCCGAAAACGGAGAGAGGAGTTACAGCTCGAGGGGTTTTTGGGGGGTGAGGGGAAATAAGGGGTAAAGGGGGAGGGGGGGGTTAGTAAGGAAGTTCAAAAATGGGGGGGGTAAATTGGGGAGGGGGGGGGGGCAAAAAGGGGGGATGAGAAAAAAAAGGGGGGGGAACTCTAAGGACTGCGAAGACGAAGAGCAGCAGCAGCAGCACCGCGGTGATGATGACGAAGTGACGATGCCTGTGACGTCAGAATGTGTAAAGATCTCGAATGTTCGAGTGACGTCAGCAGGGTGTGGAAAGTTCCACGTCGTCGACTCCGCCCAGGTGTGCGATGACTAATGCAAGGGAGTGGCTGTGGCGTGATAAAATGTCGTCGTCGCAACTGCGCAGTAACTAAAGCGACGACGTCGACTGTATATAATTTTGTGATCTCTCGAAAACGGGTAACTACAAAATTCCAGGTTTTGGTGGGCACTTAGCCTGGAGTGGGACCTAGCCGGGGGCACTATAAAAAGTATAGGCCCTCGATCTAGATTTCCGGCTGAAGTGCTTAGAAAAAAGTGTACTTTAGGATAGATGCCACTCCCTTACTGGTGATCCAAAATTCACTTTTTTTGGTGCCTGCCTGTATGGTTCCTCTTGGAGAACACGAATCCGCTTTCAGGAGCAGCCGGACGGCTCAGGATCTTGGTTCGGCTGTCGGGCGATTTTGTGTTCCAAGGTACTAACTTGGCGAGTTTAACCGGGAAAAATCCCAAACTCAGCCAAGGTGTGGAGGTCACTGGAAGGCACTGGATCACAATTTAAAACACTACTGCTCTCACTTCAAATCTTACGCCGCACGCACTTTTAGTTTTTCTAAATGTCACTTTTCCCACTTTTTGGTTGTATTTCGGGTAGTTTTGATCAGATCTTAAAACTTTTTGGTGGCCCACGTTAGGCTAGCGCTTAGACACAATAATAAACTATTTAAAACCTTTAAGCGCTATAAAAACCTATTTAACACATTTAAAATTCGCGGAGCTCACGAAAAACGATCTGATCACTGTGGCGGGCGGCGCGCGACTGGTTAGGTTAGGTTAGGTTAGGTTAGGTTAGGTTAGGTTAGGTTAGGTTAGGTTAGGTTAGGTTAGGTTAGGTTTTTTTTTTTTTTTTTTTTTTTCATGTCCGGGCGCTTAATTGGCCCGGCCCGCGTGTCGCCTCTGACGTAATCAGAGTTTTAATATCTTTTAGCATTTATTTCAAATAAAACAATAATAAAACTAGTTGATTGTATATGTCGGCGTGCCGTCACGGTACGAGTCTTCAGGGTCCATATTTGCGGAGATATAAAACACAGATGTTTTACAATACTGTATTATATTTAAATATAGCGTATGCACAAAATAAAAGATGTTTACACTTCAACAATTTTTAAACGACTTCACCTGCTGTGGACAGTATTCGCCTTTTTATACAAAATTACAAACAAAGCACTTTTACAAACAAACATATTTCGATATAAAATAAACATAATTACATGTTATTAAATCAGACATGATTTTTAAATATTGTATTACAATTTAATTCCCGTAGGATAATTTATTTCATATTAAACAGGAACGATACCTTAACAAATGACAATCATATTTGAGTTTGATTTTACTAAATAATCTTTTTAAATTCTGATTCGAGTGTATAAAATAAACATATTTATATAAAATAAATTGAAATTAATCTTATAACTAGTTTTACATACATTACAGTTTTTATAACATTTTTAATATTAGCTCGGATGTGACGTCATTTTAACATTTTATCATTAAAATCAATACAGCGCCCATACGGCCATTCTGATCAAGCGCGCTCCTCGCGCTGATCAGTAATCAGTTACAAAATAAGCAATTAATCTATATTAAACTAAATACAAACAGATTTCTTACATCATCACCCATCACGGGATCTAACAAACAATGCTTCACCCATGACGGGATCTTAGCAAACTCAGGCATCACCCATCACGGGATCTAGCCCACACACAGGCATCACCCATCACGGGATCTAGCCCACACACAAGCATCACCCATTACGGGATCTAGCTCACACACAAGCATCGCCCATTACGGGATCTAGCTTACACAAGACCAGGTAACAAGGATACGCGTGGTGGCCAGCCAGCGTTTGAGGAAGGAAATTAGGATGGGTAGCTGAAAAAGTCTGATAATTATTGCTCATCCGCCCATACGGCATTATCGCCATGATAAGGATCATCCTGCGCAATTAGCGCTGGTCTCAAAAATCGTGACTAACAATTTTTTCACTACAACCTCCAAGATTAACATGTTTAATTTTATATCAATTTTTTTTTAATTGAAAATAGTACCAACAGAGTATCTTATTGAACGTCAATTGAATCTACCACATCGGTCATTAGTTAATATTTCTAAGAGCCCCATAGGACCCTCAAATTTAGAAAAGACTGCTCGTCCATCCTATTTTTCAACAAGATCATTTAGCACCCAAATCATCCACCGATTCCTCATCGTCAATTTGGAGGAGTTTGATAAGCGGAGGAGAACATTTTTTTTTCTGAATATAATAATTCCATAGGACTTTTTACCAGTGCCCTGAGCAAAATCTCAGTGCAATTGATAGCTAATTGTAAGTCTTATAGTGCCAAGGTTTATTGATTACAACAACAGACATAATATTGTCGTTAATAATTTTCATAATGCGTTCTACTTGGCCCTTTGCTCTACCAACTCCTTTAGCTACGACGTGATATTCAATATTAAAATCTTTACAAACGATTTAAATTCTGATTAAGTCATACTTTTATCTTGGTCATTAATAAGACGCGAAGGCGTTCCAAAAATTGAAATTACTTCACGAAAACAATTGACGGCTGTTTGCGCTGTGCGGTCATTAGTGTAAATAAGGTAAACATATTTTGTAAAACAATCAATAAAAACAAATGCATATTCAGGTTGATTACGCTTTCCGTTCAAACTACCAGTAATATCGGCATGAATTGTATGAAAAGGAAAAGCTATTTTATCAATAGGTCGAATATAATTTATTATCTGCCTGGCTCCTGATGTACCTTTGCGTACGCTACAACTAGCACAATTTTTTACACAAATTTTCGAACTAATTTTGTCATCTCTGGAAACCAGTACTGTTTTTAGCTAAAACCTTTTTCCAACTAAAATTTTGTAAAGAATTGTGTTAATGATTGAATGGCTCCACGGAACAATAATTAATTTTTTAGTTTTATTTTCTATTTGTATTTTTCGTTTTAATAATTTGTCGCCTAGAATTAGATTATTGTTTGGGGAATAGAATCCGATTTTAATTGATCAACTATATTTTTAAGCACAGGATCTCTTTGTTCGATTAATAACCAATTATGATCAAGTGTAGTAGAATTAATGAGACAACGTAAAACTAGAAAACGTAAAAAAAATATCCGCCCGTTTCATTTAATTATGACAAAACAAAAATCCGCTTGAGCCAAGCGTTCTCCCTTTCGATATTCAATCTCGAACCGAACATTTTGTAAGAAAGTCCATATAACTATACACAAATCTGTATGTAGTTCAGTCTGTAATTCGGGGTCAAATATAGTTAACAGTGGAGATGATGATCTTTTCTCTCTGTCCAATTAAATGAATATTAGTTTTCGTAAGTTCATATAAAGGGGTCATGATTCTAGAAAAATAAGGATGTTTTTTTTTTTCTAAAATAGCCAGCTAGACCATTAAATTGCCTCTAAACCATTGCCATTAAACTCGACCTAATTGTCCAGTTTTCTATTATAGGTATTGCCTAAATATTCCAACACTAGTTTTGAGGAATGAGCATTTAGAAATATTAAGCGTAAACCACAATCAATTAATATTTTCAGAACTACATCTAAATTGAAGAGACCGTCATTAATATCTGATATAATTAACACATTATGGACATAAACTAAACCGATTTTATCGCGATAGTCTCGCATTGCTTTATTTATAGCACGTTGATAAACTGATGGTGTATTGCTAAATCCGAAAGGCATTCGTAAATATTTATACCGGCCATCAGGAGTCTCAAACGCGGTTTTTTTTCAATAGAATCCTCCACGATACGGATTCCATGAAATCCGGATACCATATCGACACATGTAAAATAACACGCTTTGCCTAATTTATCCAGTTGGTCAGCGATAAGCGGAAGTGGGTAGTTATCTCTAATGGTATTGGTATTTAAATCTTTGAAATCTACACAAAGTCGATCTGAGCCATCCTTTTTAATATCATAACATCGGGCTACTAAAAGGAGATGAGATATCGCGAGTAACGTTGTTGGCTTTAAGGTCATTAATAAAAGTGTTTCTCAGATACACGGTTCCCTGTAATATGATTGTTTTTAAATTTGTCTAAAATATTATTTTATCTTTTTTTAATAAATCGGGATCCTGTAAATTATTGTTCAGATTAAAGTTATCGAAACTTTGTAAAAATGAACACTCATTAACAATTAAATTGCGCTTTATTGAAATACAGTCTTTACTGAAGGTCTAAAGTCTTTACTGAAGGTTATGCCGAGTCCAGGAGTTTTAAAAACGGCATAACCTATGAGGATATAAAATTGGGTTTGAGAATCTTCAACGACATAAAATTCTACAAACACTGTTGATTTCTACACGAGTCGTAATTGTTTGAGAAAAATTAACGGGGTACCGCCTATACCCGAAAAAAATAACGTTTACTATTTTCCGTGTATGGAACTAGTAAGCCTATTTCTTAATAAGGAACAGTCTGCGTAAGTATCTAAAAGGCAGCGATAATTTTTCTCACCTATTTTAATTTCAGTTATAATTACGATACACGAACCAGATACGTTATTAGACCGTTTGTTTTTTCAACCTGTCGTCATTTTGTTTTAGGAAACAATTCATCTAAAAGACCTTTCTTATGACAATAATCACACACAGATTTAATTGGTATAGTAGTTTTGTTGTGCAATGAATTTGATAGCTCTTCAGAAGTAATAGAAGAGTTGTATTTACAATCTCGAGCATAATAGCCCGATTTATGACATTTAAAACAAGTAATTGAAATCTTAAAATCTGAAAATTTTGTTATTTTTTTTTTTTTAATCTGATTGTTATTTTTTTTTAAGTCATCCACTTTACGTTTTCGAATTATTATTTTTTTAAACAGATGAATTTGGGTAACGATTCAGGCGTATTTCTAAGTAGTTCATATTTAACATACCAGGATAAATACCTGTGATGAGGGCGTCGATCACTTCAGCGTCGGTTCCCTCCGAACGAACCCGTTTGACCAGTGTCCACCCAGTATTCGCGTACTCAGCATAGCTTCTAGCCTGGTCGGATGTGAAGCTGCGCCACTTCTGCACATCATCACGCCGAAGGTCTGGATAAGGTCTTGTTTGTCCCAAACATACTTCACGTTTCGTCCACATCGGCAATCAAATCAAGGTTGGCATGAGAGCGGACATCCGTATCAAATGACGGTAGATAAAAGTTCGTACTTCCTTCAGTTCTTTGTCTCGTACAGTCGTCTGAACAGGTTTAGCTGACAAAACAGCAGCTACAGCGCTCGCAGCCGCCTGCTTTGTCGCCGAAGAAACCATACTCATCTTTTGCATAGTGAAGGTTGGCTGGTCGTCACTCCTTGGGCGGGCGGATCCCAGTATAGGGGATCTGTATCCCACCGCTGCTGTCGGCGTGCCGTCACGGTACGAGTCTTCAGGGTCCATATTTGCGGAGATATAAAACACAGATGTTTTACAATACTGTATTATATTTAAATATAGCGTATGCACAAAATAAAAGATGTTTACACTTCAACAATTTTTAAACGACTTCACCTGCTGTGGACAGTATTCGCCTTTTTATACAAAATTACAAACAAAGCACTTTTACAAACAAACATATTTCGATATAAAATAAACATAATTACATGTTATTAAATCAGACATGATTTTTAAATATTGTATTACAATTTAATTCCCGTAGGATAATTTATTTCATATTAAACAGGAACGATACCTTAACAAATGACAATCATATTTGAGTTTGATTTTACTAAATAATCTTTTTAAATTCTGATTCGAGTGTATAAAATAAACATATTTATATAAAATAAATTGAAATTAATCTTATAACTAGTTTTACATACATTACAGTTTTTATAACATTTTTAATATTAGCTCGGATGTGACGTCATTTTAACATTTTATCATTAAAATCAATACAGCGCCCATATATATAATAATAATAGCGTAATATAAAAACATATTACGACGTCTGATTTCTGGACGTTTCATTTGCCAGCTAAAATATCATACAATGTCGGGTTACATAATGCAGGCTCTCTTATATTAACAACAAAAACAATACATATTTCTTTTAAATCAAAATGATAGTTACAAATTTTGACTGCAAGCACACTCTTAAAATCAAACTTGCAGTGTTGCAGGTGTATACTTACAAAGTAGACACTCAACACTGCCTGTTCCTTGCTATAACTTGGCTTGCAGTCTTCACACAATAATTAATGAAAACATTTCTTAATTTCTTATCTGCTATTAGTCTGTCTACATTTTCTTGACTAATTACGCAGTCTAGAGCCTGCTCAGCGTCAAATCGCACTCCCGCTGTCACGGGACATTCAAAGAGTATGTGTGCTACAGTTTCTTCCACTCCAGGTTCGCAGATGCACGATGGGGTATCCTTACACTTAAAACGGTGCAGGTAACCTGAAAAACCACCGTGCCCCGTCAGAACCTGGGTGATTATACCGGCTGGTTTGATTTTTCGAACAATATTATGGGCTTTAAGCACGTCGGGGAAGAACATTCGTGTCACGGCCGCTGTCTCACCCGACTGATAGCGCCGGTTCCACTCGTCAAGGGACTCCATTCGGATGCACCTCTTGACGTATGAAACCGGGCACTGATCGTAGTCGGGTTTCCTCTTCAGTTTGAGAGCGGCCTCTTTCGCTAGATGGTCAGCGCGTTCATTCCCTGTCAGTCCAGCATGTGCTTTGATCCAGAACAGGGATACTTCCTTATTCTGGAGTCTGCTCTCATAAATATTGTTCCTGCTTTCCACAGCTAAGGGGTGCATGGAGTGGGAATTGACAACTGTCTCGAGGGCAGAGCGTGAGTCGCTTATGATGGCGAAACTCATTTCATCCTGCCGTAAGATTAACCGTGTTGCTTGACATATGGCCAGAAGTTCCGCCTGGTAGACTGTGCAGTACGACGGCAGTTTAAGTTTGATGGCTTTAGTTTCGGCCTCATTGCTTCTTACAGACAATGCGGCACCCACCTTGCCCTCAATCTTGCTGCCGTCGGTGTAAAATTGTACTGCATGGTGTACGTGGGTGTCCACTTCTTGTTGGTCCACCAGACTTACGAAGTTCATATCCATATGTCCAGCAGGATGCGGGGCCAAGTTGTAGGCCGTTTTTCTTTCTACCTCGCCGCCTCCTAGCGCTAGCTGGGGTACTCCTCTCTTCGCCTCATACAATGATGCGGCTTCGCGTATGCGAATGTCGAGAGGCAGTAGCCCAGTCAGCGCCAGCGCTGCGTTCAGCGAGACGGTGCGGTAGGCTCCACACAACTTTTGGGCGAAACCCCTTTGGACTGCATTGAGCTGTTTTTGCACTCCGAGTTTATTAGTTGCCGGGGCCCAGGCGCCGGCAGCATAGGAGACAATGGGCTCCACCGTGGCCGTGTATATGACACGAACAACCTCCGGATGGAGCCCCCAACTTACTTTGGCGGCTCTTGACAATTGCTTGTATATGTTAATAGCCTTCCTACAGATGTTCGAGGAATGGCTATTAAATGTCAATTTATGGTCTATAGTGAGCCCCAATATCTTTATCTCCTTTTCCATGCCAATATCCACCCCTCCCATGCTCAGCCGCGGGACGTCGAATTTAAGTTTCCTTGTAAGCAACATCGCTTTGGTTTTATGCGGAGCAAAGGTTAACTTATTTTCGACGCCCCACGATCGAACCAGCGAGAGGGCCGCATTGGCACGGCTTTCTACCTCCAGCGCCGTGCTCCCGACAAACACCATCACAACATCGTCTGCGAAGGCCTGGCAGTCATAGCCTCTATCTTCTAAATTCTTTAACAGCGGGTCAAGGAGAAGGTTCCAGAGAATGGGGCCGCCGATCGACCCCTGCACACACCCTTTTTGGGTGTTTTTGATGTATTCATGTCCAGCGTACCTGACACGGACTTTCCGGTCCTGCAGGTAGCTGTCCATGATTCGCCTCAGATTTACAGGGCACCCTTCTTCAACCAGTCTGACTTTAATAGCCGGCCACCAAGCATTGTCGAAGGCCCCCTCTATGTCCAGCGACACCACAGTGACGAGCTTTTTGTCTTCTAGACCACTTCGTATGCGGTGCACCAGGTCATAGAGGGCGTCTTCGGTGCTCTTTTGGGGCATAAAGCCGTACTGGCGGGTGCTCATTTTCGGCAGTAAGTGCCATTTTAGCCTTCCGACTATCATCTTCTCCAGAACCTTACCCATGACCGGCAATAGACCTATGGGCCTATAAGATTTAGGGCTAGTATAATCGTCCTTACCAGGCTTCCGCAAGACTACGACTGTAGCTTCTTTCCATATGGTTGGAAAGTGGCCCAATCCGAGACATTTGTTCATTAGTGCCAGGTGGAGTTCAGGATCTTTGGCTACCACCCGGCTGCATATATCCGCTGTAAGGCCGTCCCCACCGGGGGCCTTCCTCGGGTTGAAACTTCCCGCTGCGGCTTTTAGTTCGCCCATCGTAAACGGTGGGTCATGAACTTCATCATGGACACCATCGTTAACGCGGTTTGCCAATGCTCGCATATGCCGATGGCTCGGGTTGTCCTCAGTTTCAAGGTCTTCCGGATAGAAGGTCTCCGCTAGGGTTTTGGCAGAGTCAGCGGGGTCTAAACACACCCCGTCTTTCACGAGTGGCAGATCTTCTTGCCGTTTTGTCGTTTTGCTGATGACTCTATATATGCCTTCCCATACACCTTCCTTATCCTGTTTTCCGCAGAAATCTTTCCAGCTGTCTATTTGTGCCTTTTTTGCCTCAAGCTCGTATTCATTCTTAGCTTGCAGATATTCATCGACGACTTTTGCCCTTCGAACAGGCGCCGCACATCGGATTCTGCGCTTCCTCGTGGCTACGCAGCGCTTCATCCCCTCGAGTTTCTCATTCCACCATGGTAAGTTTGGCCTTTGTTTATTTATCTTTATGGGTATGGTACCATTACTAGTGTCTATTATCTGCTCTATAAAATTTTTTGTAAATGTATCGAGTTCAGTTTTATTACAAATTCGGTCTATTTCTATTTTGTTTATTTGTTTTTCCAGCATAAGCTGGGTCAGTTTCTCATGAAACTGGTCCCAGTTGGCCTTCATTGTGTTATATTTTCTGGTTGTTCTATTGATTATTATACCTTTAGTTTTTTGCAGATTGATTTTGAAGACTATACCATTGTGGTCCGAACTCGTGAGACCAGGCGCTACCCTCCACTCCTCCACGAGGTTGAGTAGATCCTCCGTGCACGCAGTGAGGTCTACGTGGCTGGTTATTCTCCTGCCACCCCTCACTGTGTCGAAGGTCGGAGTATCTCCGTCGTTGAGCACCTGCAAGTTCATTTCTGCCAGAGTTCCGGCCATGTCTTTGCCCCTATGGTCAACAATTTCACTTCCCCACCAGGTACTTTTTGCGTTGGAGTCACCACCCATTATAAGTCTTTTTGGGCCTAGCTCATTATATATCTTTTTAATCTGCTCCAGGTACCGTTCTATGGGTTGATCGGGTTCAAAGTAGAAGGAACACAGGGTGATCTCCCATGCCGAGGTTCGAACTTTCACCACCACAATGTTGTTGGTGGTGAGAGACGGGCACTGTATAATTTCTAAGTCTTGGTCAAAGACGGCTATAGCTGCTTTGACCGTCCCGTCTCCGGGGCTAGTGTTTTGGAAGATTCTTACTCCCCTGTAGTCCTTCATTCTTCTGATACCCCCCACATACGGCTCCTGGAGCAGCGCTATGGCTATATTTCTTTTGGTGACTTCCAATATGAGCTCGTTTGTGGCGAGCTCTTTCCGCTGCAGGTTAGCCTGCACTACCAAGTATGATCCTCCGGTGGGTGAGTGTTTGTCTGCCGTTGTTTTGCCTGGGACGCCCTTAGCAATATGTTGTCATGGCTCTGGCCAGTGCATCCCATTTACGCCTTATCGGGCAGTCCAGACTGAAAGCATTATGCTCAGTCCGGTCCAGCCTGGCCTGTGCACAATTGCAGCATTTTGGGATGTCGCCTGCGAGCCATTTAGGGCAGTCCGCTTTTTTGTGGGGACCGGTGCAGTGGCTGCATACCTCGGACTTCTCCTTACAAACCCGTTTGGTATGGCCATACCCCAGGCAATTCGAGCATTGGACGAGTGGCGATTGGTCCGCCACTCGGATCTTCTGAATGTCCACACGGACGGACTCTGTTTCAATCATGCGGGTCCAGATTATTGGGGATACCCTGCAGATTAAATGTTGGATGAGCTTATTTCGAGCTTTCTTTTTAAAAATTATCTCGAAACGATCGTTGTCTTTTGTGAGGTCTTTGAAGATGTTTTCATTTTGTTTGCGTAAGGCACTCAGTACTTCCTCATTACTGTTGCACACCATCACATCTTTTAAAATAAGTAAAGGATCTTTGTTTTTTATGTCTGCTACGCTCAATTCATTTTCCGCCTTGCGCAGTCTATCCTTTACTTTCTGTCTTTCTTTTTCGTTTTTACACCCGACTATAATTTTCCTATCTTTTGCCTTTCTTATCTTTTCTATTTCAACGCCCCCTTCTTTGGCGTTGACGGCTTTCCTAATCCTGTTTATTACCTGTTCCCCCGTTTCTGTTTCGTCCTTGGAGGTGACTATGACTGAGTGTAGTGTAGGCTGCTCTAATGGCTTGCCTTTACTGTTTCCAGCCACCACACTCGCATAAGTCTTTGTCACCCCCTCGAGGGTTTTATGATGGTTCTCCAAGGTGTTATTGAGATATTCCATCTTTTTCATGTTTTCCTGGATGAGCCTGCAGTGCTCCTCCAGTCTCAGGATTAGGGGGTTCTGAGTTAGATCTGTCTGTATGGCGGGGGGGGATGGCAGGGGCGGCTGTAAAGTTTCCGCCTCTGTCCTGCCACCCCGCTCTTTGTCAAGACTTTTCCCTTTGTGCACCTGGGACTCCGACTCCTTCACCAGCTGGTAAAGACGTTCTACCGCTGAGGTGACCCCTTCTTTAATTTCTGTCTTGAGGTTCCTAGAGTTGCTGAGATGGAGCTTAGCCTTATTTAGGCATGCTCTTGCCTCAGCAACCCTAGTGGGGTATTCAACTCTCGGTGGAGGGCTACCCGAAGCCTCCGTTATTGGTCTACGTATAGCCTCCTTCGGTTTTGGCTTCGGGGGGCCCACCCTCGAGAGCGGCACCTTTTGTGGAGGGTCAATCGAGGTCGTTTGTCTATTCTCGAACCCTTCAATACTACGCCTCACTTTTGAGGTCGTAGTTTTAGCCTCGGACGGTCCTGCCGCCTCGGGCATAGTCGGGGATCTATCTGTCGCCGTGTTAGTCTCGTCGGCTTTTTTAATGGGAGTGCGAATACCCAACATTGTCGTCAGAGGGACGAGTCAACAATTAAAGATAAAAATGTAAAATAAAATTTTAGATTTTAAATAACCCAATAGGGGATTATAATTTTTTAAAATAGTTTTAAAATATTAGTATAATTTAAAATAAGCAACTTGTGCTATGTCCTATGTCTAATATTTAAAATGTTCTATATACTAGGTCTTCCAAAAAGGATCAGTTAAAATTGTAGGCAAAAGGCCTACGTCAATACCTTAAAATATCTTAAGAACTATCTTAATTTAAAACTTAACTAAGTCCTCAGAGTTTTGGAGACGAGCTGTGGGGGCCAATAGATGGGCGAGGTCCTTCCCGTTCTACGGAACTCACTCTCGTATTTCTCCGAAAACGGAGAGAGGAGTTACAGCTCGAGGGGTTTTTGGGGGGTGAGGGGAAATAAGGGGTAAAGGGGGAGGGGGGGGGGTGTAGTAAGGGAGTTCAAAAAGGGGGGGTAAATTGGGGAGGGGGGGACAAAAAGGGGGGAGAAAAAAAAGGGGGGGAGAACTCTAAGGACTACGAAGACGAGGAGCAGCAGCCGCAGCACCGCGGTGATGATGACGAAGTGACGATGCCTGTGACGTCAGAATGTGTAAAGATCTCGAATGTTCGAGTGACGTCAGCAGGGTGTGGAAAGTTCCACGTCGTCGACTCCGCCCAGGTGTGCGATGACTAATGCAAGGGAGTGGCTATGGCGTGATAAAATTTCGTCGTCGCAACTGCGCAGTAACTAAAGCGACGACGTCGACTGTACGTAATTTGGTAGTTGCTTAAAAATGGGAAACTACAAAATTCCAGAATTTGGAGGGCACTCAGCCTGGAGTGGGACCTAGCAGAAGGCACTATAAAAAGTATAGGCCCTCGATCTAGATTTCCGGCTAGAGTGCTTTGAAAAAGGTGTACTTTGAAATTAATGCCACTCCCTTACTGGTGATCCTAGATGCACTTTTTTGGTGCCTGCCTGTATGGTTCCTCTTGGAGAACACGAATCCGCTTTCAGGAGCAGCCGGACGGCTCAGGATCTTGGTTCGGCTGTCAGGCGATTTTGTGTTCCAAGGTACTAACTTGGCGAGTTTAACCGGGAAAAATCCCAAACTCAGCCAAGGTGTGGAGGTCACTGGAAGGCACAGGATCACAATTTAAAACACTACTGCTCTCACTTCAAATCTTGCGCCGCACGCACTTTTAGTTTTTCCAAACGTCACTTTTTTCACTTTTTGGTCGTATTTCGGGTAATTTTGATCAGATCTTAAAACTTTTTGGTGGCCCACGTTAGGCTAGCGCTTAGACACACGAATACACTATTTAAAACCTTTAAGCGCTATAAAAACCTATTTATCACATTTAAAACTCGCGGAGCTCACGAAAAACGATCTGATCACTGTGGCGGGCGGCGCGCGACTCGGTTAGGTTAGGTTAGGTTAGGTTAGGTTAGGTTAGGTTAGGTTAGGTTAGGTTAGGTTAGGTTAGGTTAGGTTAGGTTAGGTTAGGTTAGGTTAGGTTAGGTTAGGTTAGGTTAGGTTAGGTTAGGTTAGGTTAGGTTAGGTTAGGTTAGGTTAGGTTAGGTTAGGTTAGGTTAGGTTAGGTTAGGTTAGGTTAGGTTAGGTTAGGTTAGGTTAGGTTAGGTTAGGTTAGGTTAGGTTAGGTTAGGTTAGGTTAGGTTAGGTTAGGTTAGGTTAGGTTAGGTTAGGTTAGGTTAGGTTAGGTTAGGTTAGGTTAGGTTAGGTTAGGTTAGGTTAGGTTAGGTTAGGTTAGGTTAGGTTAGGTTAGGTTAGGTTAGGTTAGGTTAGGTTAGGTTAGGTTAGGTTAGGTTAGGTTAGGTTAGGTTAGGTTAGGTTAGGTTAGGTTAGGTTAGGTTAGGTTAGGTTAGGTTAGGTTAGGTTAGGTTAGGTTAGGTTAGGTTAGGTTAGGTTAGGTTAGGTTAGGTTAGGTTAGGTTAGGTTAGGTTAGGTTAGGTTAGGTTAGGTTAGGTTAGGTTAGGTTAGGTTAGGTTAGGTTAGGTTAGGTTAGGTTAGGTTAGGTTAGGTTAGGTTAGGTTAGGTTAGGTTAGGTTAGGTTAGGTTAGGTTAGGTTAGGTTAGGTTAGGTTAGGTTAGGTTAGGTTAGGTTAGGTTAGGTTAGGTTAGGTTAGGTTAGGTTAGGTTAGGTTAGGTTAGGTTAGGTTAGGTTAGGTTAGGTTAGGTTAGGTTAGGTTAGGTTAGGTTAGGTTAGGTTAGGTTAGGTTAGGTTAGGTTAGGTTAGGTTAGGTTAGGTTAGGTTAGGTTAGGTTAGGTTAGGTTAGGTTAGGTTAGGTTAGGTTAGGTTAGGTTAGGTTAGGTTAGGTTAGGTTAGGTTAGGTTAGGTTAGGTTAGGTTAGGTTAGGTTAGGTTAGGTTAGGTTAGGTTAGGTTAGGTTAGGTTAGGTTAGGTTAGGTTAGGTTAGGTTAGGTTAGGTTAGGTTAGGTTAGGTTAGGTTAGGTTAGGTTAGGTTAGGTTAGGTTAGGTTAGGTTAGGTTAGGTTAGGTTAGGTTACTAGTTTTCCAGTACTAAGGCGTATGCTAAGGTGTGGTGGATTGGTGTCATTGGTGTCGTTGGATAGCTTTCGTGGAGACAAAACTTTTAGTGTAAGAATTTCTGTTGTACGCCTTCGGGTTGCAAAGTTATTCCCACTTTTAAGTTTGGATTTCGTTGTTTTCATTTTGTATGGGAAAAGTATCAAGTCGTCCAAGTATACCGACAACGGTTTTGACTGTGTAGTCCCGGAGTCGTGGTGCCTGGACGGCTGATAGGGGTGGGGTTATCGTTTTTGTGCGTTTTGTGATCGTTGGGGTAGGTTTTTGTTTTTGTCAGCTCAGTGGAAGTTTTATTTATTTTTTCTGCTGAGCTTTTTTGGCGTGAATGTTTATTTGTTAAAACTCTTTGTGGCGTAAAATTTTGTATATATTCATTTTTCTAGTGTTGTTTTGTTTAGGTATTTGCTCCCTGGAGTGATTTCCGGGGAACATGTCGGGGGGTGATAGTTTTAGGGGGGGACTAGTGCGCATAGGGGAAAAATGGGTGGGGGTCGATCGATGGGTAGTTTGGAGGTGCTTGAGGACATCAATGTGACGTCAATGTCGGAGGCGGAGTTGGGCCGGAAACGCCTCTTCTCCGGGGGCTCAGACTCCGAATCTGAGATTGGTACGGAGGTGGAGAGCAGAAGGTTGCCTGTGGCGAAGCGGGGCAAAGCCCCCACGCTTTCTCGAGCGCGGGCGTCTCTGAGAGAAAGGGTGGAAAGAGATAAAGAAGATGCCTTTGAGCTGGCCCTGGAGAAGAGGGCCTATAAAAAGGTGAAGGAGGGCACGGATGTGACACTCGAGGCTCCTATAGTCCCAGAAGAGGGGATGGGGGCCGAGGAGTTAATGGTGGCGGCGGAGTCCAACCTGGACCTGATTTTGGGACTGACTGGGAAGTCAGTGAACCTAAGGGGGGCTACGCCGCCAAAATCAAAAAGGCGGCCGGCTCGATAAGAGAGGTGCTGGAGTCTTTGGTCGTCCGCACCGAGACTGAGGAGGCGAAGAGACTACGGGCGGACAACCGGCGACTCCAACGAGAGCTGGAGCTTATGCGGGATGAAATGCGCGCATACAGGCGCGATTTCGAAGAGGCGCGCAAGAAGGCCATAGAGGTCTCGTTGCCGGCTGATTTCCGAAAGGAAATGGCGGAATTGGCCGGTAACATCGTAGACGGGCGTCTGGCAGCCCTGCAGCTGCCGGCTGCCCCTATCTGTCGTCCTCCACTAGCGGGGGACAAAAAGGAGCTGGCGGTAGCCACAAGGGCCGCTATTGCAGCGAGGACGAAGCCGGCAACAGCAGCCGATATCACAGAAAAGGTGGTTGGACCGGATCCGGTCGACTTCCCCGCCCTGTCCCAAGCCGCAAAAGGCAAGGGCAAGGGAAAGGGGAAGAAGGGAGTAGAATGGACCGCGTTCGGTCCCACCACCTCGAAGGAGACAGCGCCCATAAGGGCTGAAGAGGGGACATGGACTGAGGTCGTGCGCCGTAAGCCGGCTGCGAAGAAACCGGCAGCTGCGGCACCGCCGGCGAAAACACCGACGGCCTCAGCGCAGCCAGCCAAAAAGGCGGAGGCGCAAAAGCCCAAACTCTCCCTCCCCGCTCCTCGGCCGTAATTGTCAAACTACGGCCGGAGGCAGTAGCAAGGGGGGAGACGTATGGCTCGGCCTTCACGAAGGCCGAGCAAAAGATCAAGTTGGAGGAGCTGGGCATCGGCCCACTCAAAATCCGCCAGTCGGCGACCGGGGCGCGCCTCATAGAGGTGCCCAGTGGCGAGAAGGCCGATGCCCTCGCCGCCCGCCTAAAAGAGGCTTTGGCGGAGGAGGTGGAAGTGCTCAGGCCCGAGAAGAAGGCAGAGCTTCGAATCTCGGGTCTGAGCGACGCGGTCGACGCGGAGCGCCTCGGCACGGCCTTAGCGCGGGAAGGGGGCTGTAACCCGGGACAGGTCCACGTGCGAAATATACGCACGGGACAGATGAGCCTGGGTACAGCCCACGTGGAGATCCCGGTGGCGGCGGCCAAAAAGCTGCTGGAGAGTGGCAGCGTCGCGGTAGGTTGGTGCCGCGCGCGCGTCCACCTCCTACAGGCGCGCCCCAGGCACTGCTACCGGTGCCTGGGAATGGGGCACGTCGCCGGGGCGTGCCAGTGCGAGGTTGACCGTAGCAGCCTCTGCTACCGCTGCGGTCAACCTGGGCACAAAGCTGCTGGCTGCTCGGCCGCCGCACGATGTGCGGTTTGTGCCGACGCAGGAAGACCAGCAGGCCACGTGATGGGGGGTATGGCGTGTAAGCCCCCATCCACCCGCGGAGTGTTCCCCTCGCAAAGGAAGGGGAATAAAGTGGTGTCGGCAGACGCTGAGATGGCCGAGTAATGTCCAGGCATCTCAGCGTCCTCCAGGCGAACGTGAACCACTCCGCCGGGGCTCAGGACCTTTTTCTGCAGTCCATGGCGGAGTGGGGAATTGACGTCGCGATCGTCGCCGAGCCGTACGCGGTGCCTCCCAGCCCAAACTGGGCGGGGGACACCGGCGGTTCGGTCGCGGTCGTGGTGAGGCCTGGAGCCGGCCCCCCCCTTGCTGTGATAGCGAGGGGCCGCGGGTACGTGGCGGTGGTTCGGGGAGAGGTTGCCTTCGTCGGGGTATACTTCTCTCCGAACCGCGATTTGGCGGCCCTGGAACGGTTTCTCGACGTTCTGGGGCCGCTGGTGGGGCAGCTAGCTCCCCTACAAGTGTTCGTGGCCGGGGACCTCAACGCCAAGTCCACGGCTTGGGGCAATCCGGTCACGAACACGAAAGGGAGGGAGGTGGAGGAGTGGGCGCTAGCTGCCGGACTGTCCCTGCTCAATAGAGGGGCAGTCCAGACGTGCGTGCGTTGGTCGGGAGGTTCCGTGGTGGACGTCACTTTCGCCACGCCGGCCATCGCACGCAGAGTGGAGGGGTGGAGGGTGGAGACGGGAGTGGAGACTCTCTCGGACCACCGTTACATAAGGTTCGAGGTGTCTCCGACTCCCGTCCGTCCGGCGTCGTCGTCGTCGACATCCAGGGGGCGAAGCCAGTTTCCGCGTTGGGCGCTCACGAAGCTCGACCGGGAACTGGCAGAGGAGGCGGCTATAGTCTGCCGGTGGAGCCTCCCGCCGCTGTCGGAGCTTGGGGTGGACGAAGCGGCTGACCGACTCTGCGACGCGTTCACCGCGGTCAGCAGAGCGGCCATGCCGCGCGCGAAACGTCCGCCCCCGCGGCGGGCGCTCTTCTGGTGGTCGGCCGAACTAGCCGACCTTCGGGCCGCCTGCCAACGGGCAAGGAGGCAATATGCCCGGAGCAGGCGGCGGCGCCCCCAGGATGTCGACCGGGACGATGGCCTGTACAGGGTCTACATTGACAAAGTCAAGACCCTAAAACAGGCCATCTGCCGAGCCAAGGAGGAGGCCTGGCTGGAGCTCGTTGAGGGTCTCGAGAGGGACCCCTGGGGCCGACCGTATAAATGGGCGCGGAACAAGCTCCGCGCCCTGTCGGCCCCTATCACCGAGACGCTCCAGCCGGGCCAACTGAGGAGGATTGTCGGGGAACTCTTCCCCGGCACACCTGGGGGCTTCACGCCCCCAAGGATGGCTCGGCAGACGTCGGATGAGGAGGGTGTTCCGCCACCCGTCACGGAGGCTGAAATGGAGGCGGTTCTGACCCGCCTCCAGAGTAAGAAGAGGGCGCCGGGTCCAGACGGGGTGCACGGGAAGGTTCTGGCCCTTTCCCTCGAGCACCTCGGCGACAGCCTTCGGGAGCTGTTCGATCGCTGCCTGCGGTCCGGACAGTTCCCGAGGGCATGGAAGGAGGGTCGGCTCTGCCTGCTTCCGAAGGCAGGACGACCCCCGGACTCGGCCGCGTCGGTGCGACCGGTGGTGCTGCTGAACGAGGCTGGGAAGGCTCTGGAGAGAGTCGTGGCTTCCCGGCTCGTTCGGCACCTGGAGGAGGGCCCGGGACCGGGACTCTCAGAGTCCCAATTTGGGTTCCGGGCGCGCCGGTCGACCATCGACGCCCTCAAACGCCTGAGGGCGGTGACGGGTGAGGCGGAACGCAGAGGGGAGGTGGTGGTCGCGGTGTCCCTGGACATCGCGAACGCCTTCAACAGCCTCCCGCACAGTGTGATACGGGAGGCACTGAACTACTTTGGTGTGCCTCCCTATCTCAGGAGGCTGTTGGAGGCGTACCTCTCCGAGAGGAGGGTAGCCTGCGAGAACCGGTGTGGGTCCGTGGAGTGGTGGCGAGTCGGCTGCGGTGTCCCGCAGGGTTCGGTACTTGGTCCGATCCTGTGGGACATCGGGTACGACTGGGTCCTGCGAGGTCGTCTCCTCCCCGGGATGGGTGTCATCTGTTACGCTGATGACACCTTCGTCTACGCCCGGGGACGAGACTATAAGGAGGCGGCGCGGCTGGCCGAGGTCGGGCTCGACCTCGTGATCGGCCGCATTGAGAGGTTAGGGCTTCGGGTCAGAGTCGACAAGACCGAAGCCCTCCTCTTCCGCGGGACCGGGAGGAAAGGACCCCCACCGGGGGCTGCCCTCCAGATCGGAGGGGTGAGGGTCAGGATGAGCCCTCACATCAAATATCTGGGGCTCATCCTTGACGGTGGATGGACCTTCGGCCCACATTTCGAACAATTGGGTCCGAAGGTCGTGAAGGCGGCGAGTGCGCTGGGCAGACTCCTCCCGAACCTCGGAGGACCCAGCGCCGCCTGCAGGCAGCTATACTCCGGTGTCTGCCGGAGTATGGCGACGTACGGTGCTCCGATTTGGACGGATCGCCTTACCGCGCGGAGTAGGGCCCAGCTGCGCTCGGCGCAGCGGGTAATCGCGGTAAGAGCGGTCCGGGGGTATCGTACGATATCATGGGCTGCAGCTACTGCCTTAGCCGGCGACCCCCCGTGGGAACTCGTGGCGGAAGTTCTCGCCGAGGTATACTCCTATGTCTCGGATAGGAGGTCCCTCGGAGAGGACGTGACGCCGGACGGGATCCTACGGGTCCGCCGACTAGGGCAGGAGGCACTAATGCGAAGGTGGGGGGAGGACTTGGCGCGGCAGCCGTATGGCAAAGGCTTGACGGTTGCCCTGCGCCCGGTCCTTGAGCGGTGGATGCGTCGTAAACGCAAACCCCTCACCTTCCGTCTAACACAGGTGCTCACCGGGCATGGGTGCTTCGGTGAGTATCTGTGCAGGACGGCCCAAAGGGAGCCGGTAACTGTGTGTCACGATTGTGGCGCGGCGGTGGACTCGGCCCAGCACACCCTCGAGGTGTGCCCGAGATGGGCGGCGCAACGTCATGATCTGACATCAGTTATCGGAGGGGACTTGTCTCTGCCGAGTGTCATCCCCGCGATGCTCGGTGACGACGAGTCCTGGACGGCGATGGTCTCCTTCTGCGAGGCAGTGATGTCCCAGAAGGAGGCCGATGAGCGGGTGAGAGAGGAGGCCGCCGACGAGGCCTCCCACCGCGGGCGACGAACGGGGGTGCGTAGGAGGCGCTACCTAATGCGCCTCCAGTAACGCCCCTGTGCTCGTGTCGGGCCCAGGATGGGGTTTTAACCTGGGTCCAGCTAGACACGACGTCGTCGGGGACTGCTAAAAGTATCGAATCAAACGAACAGCCGAGCAGTCCCCCTTTAGAGGAGGAGTCTGGCCTTTTCGCCGGGGCCAGCCTGTCGCCGAGGGTCCTGCGTTGCCTGCATGATCCGGGACTCTCATAAAAGGCGGCTGAGGGCACTTGCAGCGGTTTTAGTGGGTAACGCATCTCCAAGTGCGAACCCCACTCACGGCTAGGTTTAAAACTCACCCCGGTCCTAGTTATGGTTTGGTCTGCAAATTTCCGCTGCATTACCAAAAAAAAAAAAAAAAAAGGTTAGGTTAGGTTAGGTTAGGTTAGGTTAGGTTAGGTTAGGTTAGGTTAGGTTAGGTTAGGTTAGGTTAGGTTAGGTTAGGTTAGGTTAGGTTAGGTTAGGTTAGGTTAGGTTAGGTTAGGTTAGGTTAGGTTAGGTTAGGTTAGGTTAGGTTAGGTTAGGTTAGGTTAGGTTAGGTTAGGTTAGGTTAGGTTAGGTTAGGTTAGGTTAGGTTAGGTTAGGTTAGGTTAGGTTAGGTTAGGTTAGGTTAGGTTAGGTTAGGTTAGGTTAGGTTAGGTTAGGTTAGGTTAGGTTAGGTTAGGTTAGGTTAGGTTAGGTTAGGTTAGGTTAGGTTAGGTTAGGTTAGGTTAGGTTAGGTTAGGTTAGGTTAGGTTAGGTTAGGTTAGGTTAGGTTAGGTTAGGTTAGGTTCCATGGCGGAGTGGGGAATTGACGTCGCGATCGTCGCCGAGCCGTACGCGGTGCCTCCCAGCCCAAACTGGGCGGGGGACACCGGCGGTTCGGTCGCGGTCGTGGTGAGGCCTGGAGCCGGCCCCCCCCTTGCTGTGATAGCGAGGGGCCGCGGGTACGTGGCGGCGGTTCGGGGAGAGGTTGCCTTCGTCGGGGTATACTTCTCTCCGAACCGCGATTTGGCGGCCCTGGAACGGTTTCTCGACGTTCTGGGGCCGCTGGTGGGGCAGCTAGCTCCCCTACAGGTGTTCGTGGCCGGGGACCTCAACGCCAAGTCCACGGCTTGGGGCAATCCGGTCACGAACACGAAAGGGAGGGAGGTGGAGGAGTGGGCGCTAGCTGCCGGACTGTCCCTGCTCAATAGAGGGGCAGTCCAGACGTGCGTGCGTTGGTCGGGAGGTTCCGTGGTGGACGTCACTTTCGCCACGCCGGCCATCGCACGCAGAGTGGAGGGGTGGAGGGTAGAGACGGGAGTGGAGACTCTCTCGGACCACCGTTACATAAGGTTCGAGGTGTCTCCGACTCCCGTCCGTCCGGCGTCGTCGTCGTCGACATCCAGGGGGCGAAGCCAGTTTCCGCGTTGGGCGCTCACGAAGCTCGACCGGGAACTGGCAGAGGAGGCGGCTATTGTCTGCCGGTGGAGCCTCCCGCCGCTGTCGGAGCTTGGGGTGGACGAAGCGGCTGACCGACTCTGCGACGCGTTCACCGCGGTCAGCAGAGCGGCCATGCCGCGCGCGAAACGTCCGCCCCCGCGGCGGGTGCTCTACTGGTGGTCGGCCGAACTAGCCGACCTTCGGGCCGCCTGCCAACGGGCAAGGAGGCAATATGCCCGGAGCAGGCGGCGGCGCCCCCAGGATGTCGACCGGGACGATGGCCTGTACAGGGTCTACATTGACAAAGTCAAGACCCTAAAACAGGCCATCTGCCGAGCCAAGGAGGAGGCCTGGCTGGAGCTCGTTGAGGGTCTCGAGAGGGACCCCTGGGGCCGACCGTATAAATGGGCGCGGAACAAGCTCCGCGCCCAGTCGGCCCCTATCACCGAGACGCTCCAGCCGGGCCAACTGAGGAGGATTGTCGGGGAACTCTTCCCCGACACACCTGGGGGCTTCACGCCCCCCAGGATGGCTCGGCAGACGTCGGACGAGGAGGGTGTTCCGCCACCCGTCACGGAGGCTGAAATGGAGGCGGTTCTGGTCCGCCTCCAGAGTAAGAAGAGGGCGCCGGGTCCAGACGGGGTGCACGGGAAGGTTCTGGCCCTTTCCCTCGAGCACCTCGGCGACAGCCTTCGGGAGCTGTTCGATCGCTGCCTGCGGTCCGGACAGTTCCCGAGGGCATGGAAGGAGGGTCGGCTCTGCCTGCTTCCTAAGGCAGTGCGACCCCCGGACTCGGCCGCGTCGGTGCGACCGGTGGTGCTGCTGAACGAGGCTGGGAAGGCTCTGGAGAGAGTCGTGGCTTCCCGGCTCGTTCGGCACCTGGAGGAGGGCCCGGGACCGGGACTCTCAGAGTCCCAATTTGGGTTCCGGGCGTGCCGGTCGACCATCGACGCCCTCAAACGCCTGAGGGCGGTGACGGGTGAGGCGGAACGCAGAGGGGAGGTGGTGGTCGCGGTGTCCCTGGACATCGCGAACGCCTTCAACAGCCTCCCGCACAGTGTGATACGGGAGGCACTGAACTACTTTGGTGTGCCTCCCTATCTCAGGAGGCTGTTGGAGGCGTACCTCTCCGACAGGAGGGTAGCCTGCGAGAACCGGTGTGGGTCCGTGGAGTGGTGGCGAGTCGGCTGCGGTGTCCCGCAGGGTTCGGTACTTGGTCCGATCCTGTGGGACATCGGGTACGACTGGGTCCTGCGAGGTCGTCTCCTCCCCGGGATGGGTGTCATCTGTTACGCTGATGACACCTTCGTCTACGCCCGGGGACGAGACTATAAGGAGGCGGCGCGGCTGGCCGAGGTCGGGCTCGACCTCGTGATCGGCCGCATTGAGAGGTTAGGGCTTCGGGTCAGAGTCGACAAGACCGAAGCCCTCCTCTTCCGCGGGACCGGGAGGAAAGGACCCCCACCGGGGGCTGCCCTCCAGATCGGAGGGGTGAGGGTCAGGATGAGCCCTCACATCAAATATCTGGGGCTCATCCTTGACGGTGGATGGACCTTCGGCCCACATTTCGAACAATTGGGTCCGAAGGTCGTGAAGGCGGCGAGTGCGCTGGGCAGACTCCTCCCGAACCTCGGAGGACCCAGCGCCGCCTGCAGGCAGCTATACTCCGGTGTCTGCCGGAGTATGGCGACGTACGGTGCTCCGATTTGGACGGATCGCCTTACCGCGCGGAGTAGGGCCCAGCTGCGCTCGGCGCAGCGGGTAATCGCGGTAAGAGCGGTCCGGGGGTATCGTACGATATCATGGGCTGCAGCTACTGCCTTAGCCGGCGACCCCCGTGGGAACTCGTGGCGGAAGTTCTCGCCGAGGTATACTCCTATGTCTCGGATAGGAGGTGCCTCGGAGAGGACGTGACGCCGGACGGGATCCTACGGGTCCGCCGACTAGGGCAGGAGGCACTAATGCGAAGGTGGGGGGAGGACTTGGCGCGGCAGCCGTATGGCAAAGGCTTGACGGTTGCCCTGCGCCCGGTCCTTGAGCGGTGGATGCGTCGTAAACGCAAACCCCTCACCTTCCGTCTAACACAGGTGCTCACCGGGCATGGGTGCTTCGGTGAGTATCTGTGCAGGACGGCCCAAAGGGAGCCGGTAACTGTGTGTCACGATTGTGGCGCGGCGGTGGACTCGGCCCAGCACACCCTCGAGGTGTGCCCGAGATGGGCGGCGCTGCGTCATGATCTGACATCAGTTATCGGAGGGGACTTGTCTCTGCCGAGTGTCATCCCCGCGATGCTCGGTGACGACGAGTCCTGGACGGCGATGGTCTCCTTCTGCGAGGCAGTAATGTCCCAGAAGGAGGCCGATGAGCGGGTGAGAGAGGAGGCCGCCGACGAGGCCTCCCACCGCGGGCGACGAACGGGGGTGCGTAGGAGGCGCTACCTAATGCGCCTCCAGTAACACCCCTGTGCTCGTGTCGGGCCCAGGATGGGGTTTTAACCTGGGTCCAGCTAGACACGACGTCGTCGGGGACTGCTAAAAGTATCGAATCAATCGAACAGCCGAGCAGTCCCCTTTAGAGGAGGAGTCTGGCCTTTTCGCCGGGGCCAGCCTGTCGCCGAGGGTCCTGCGTTGCCTGCATGATCCGGGACTCTCATAAAAGGCGGCTGAGGGCACTTGCAGCGGTTTTAGTGGGTAACGCATCTCCAAGTGCGAACCCCACTCACGGCTAGGTTTAAAACTCACCCCGGTCCTAGTTATGGTTTGGTCTGCAAATTTCCGCTGCATTACCAAAAAGGTTAGGTTAGGTTAGGTTAGGTTAGGTTAGGTTAGGTTAGGTTAGGTTAGGTTAGGTTAGGTTAGGTTAGGTTAGGTTAGGTTAGGTTAGGTTAGGTTAGGTTAGGTTAGGTTAGGTTAGGTTAGGTTAGGTTAGGTTAGGTTAGGTTAGGTTAGGTTAGGTTAGGTTAGGTTAGGTTAGGTTAGGTTAGGTTAGGTTAGGTTAGGTTAGGTTAGGTTAGGTTAGGTTAGGTTAGGTTAGGTTAGGTTAGGTTAGGTTAGGTTAGGTTAGGTTAGGTTTTTTTTTCTTTTTGTCCGGGCGCTTAATTGGCCCGGCCCGCGAATTCCCCTGACTTAATCAGAGACTTTGTTTCTCTTATTGGTTATTATTTACATTTTTTATTATTAATTTATTTATTACACATCACAATTATAGGCTTGCGAAAAATTTAACATTTATTTATTTTTACATTTCTTATTTAAATTCATTCCAAAGTTGAATCTATTTCTATTTTTTAAACTAAAATTCAGCAACCAAGGCCCATCGGAGACGTCCCCCATGATTCGACGCGCCGCATACGAAGTGGTCTAGAAGCTCGTCACTGTAACGCGCCGGAACACAAGGGAGCCTCCGACAAAACCTGGTTCCCGATTTAGTGAGCTAATTTTTTGTTTATTATAATTTTTATTTCTTAACTATTTATCTTTAAACAAGCAATAAAAACACACTGTATTATAATTATTAAATTTTGTATACATTTACCAGTTGTTACAGGATTACATTTATCATGGGCGAACTCTATAATTTGTCAGCGTTATGTAACAGAACGATTATTTTTACATAAATTTAAAAATTAACGTATACATATGAATGTAGCCATATCAATTTTAATAGACAAAAAGACAGTGGGTAACATTAATTATATCAAAATCTAAAAAGGGGGGTGAGCGCAAGTTTAAATTTTAAATTCTGTGCAAATGTTGAAGTTGGTATTTCAGAAAATAACTACTTAACATTGCCTTTCTTTAACTACTTCCCGTGCAAATCTGCGCTCAACTCTCTTGCGACACTGACATTAGCGACATAGATATTATAGACAGAAGCAATTTTGGGATGAACTGCCAACATGATATAAGGGATATCATGGATATCGCTGAGGGGAGGAAGACCAATTCTGTTGTGCCACGTTTTATTACATGCAAGTAAATATCTGACTAAAGTATCTCTCAGAGATACTCCAGTCAGATGTGACTGCCATTTCGGGTTTCCAGCTACTGTCAGTCCCCCATCTCGCGAGCATATACATAATACTGCGTGCGTGCCCTCAGCAATACGCCGTGGTGCTTCTGGCCAGTGCATCCCATTTACACCTAACCGGGCACTCTAAGTCGAAGGCGTTGTGGTCTGTCCGTTCCAGCTTGGCCTGCGTGCAATTACTGCAAACTGGTGCCTTGCCAGCAGACCAAGCCGGACAGTCAACCTTTTTGTGCTGTCCCGCGCAGTGACCACACCTTTCTGTAGTCTCTGCGCAGAAACGCCTACTATGCCCATAGCCAAGGCATAAGGAGCACTGGACGAGGGGGGACTGATCTGCAACTCGAACTCGTTGCAGATCTATCCTCACAGTGCCTTCCCTCAGCATCCTCGTCCAGATTTGTGGTGACACCTTCAAGACCACGTGGTTCGTCAAGGGGTTCCTGGTTCTCTTTTTATATTTTAGCTCAACCCTATCATCCTCCCCACGTAAGTCCCTGAAGATGTCCACATTCTGCTTCCTCAATGCGGACAGGACCTCTTCATTCGTATTGTAAGCCATAAGATCTTTTAGTATGACTAACGGGTCCTTATTGTGAATATCGGCCACACTGAGGTGCTCCTCTGCCTGCTTCAATCTATCTTTCAGCTTCTGTCTCTCCTCCCTACTTCTACAGCCCACGATAATTTTCCTATCTTTAGCTTTCCTCACCCTCTCAATTTCAACACCCCCTTCTTTCGCTCTGACGGCACCCCTAACCCTCTCGAGAACCTGCTCACCGGTCTCATCCTCGTCCTTCGAGGTGACCACGACGGAATGGAGGGTGGCATGGTCCGGGTTTCTCCCGGTTTTTCTACCAACCACCACACTCGCATACGTGGGCACCTCCAAGGATTCGTTGTGCCTGCTGATGTTGACACGCAATTCTTCTAGCTTCTCGGTGGAAGCTCTCAGGAGGGTGGAATGTTCGTCCAGCTTTCTAATTAAATCCTCATGTAACTGAGGGACTACGCTTGGAGGAGGGTGTAAAGGGCCCTCCTCTCTAGCTGTGATTTTCACCTCAGTCTGGCCCTTCTCCGCCTCTATCTCCTTTACAAGTTGGTAGAGCCTGTCTAAGGCAGCGACTACCCCTTCCTTAATGTCCGTTTTCAAGTTTCTCGAGTTGCTGAGATGGAGCTTAGCCTTGTTAAGGCACGCTCTTGCCTCAGCGACTCGGTTTGGATACGTCGGTCTCGGCGGGGGGCTCACAGAGCTAGCCGGTAATGGCTTACTGTTTGACGCCTTCGACTTCGGCTTTGTGGGCACAATCGCCGAACCCGCCGCATTCCGTGGAGAACTCTTGGTCGGGGATGCTGGCTTGCCGGTTTCAAACACCTCTATGCTTCTACGGACTTTTGAGGGACCGGCTTTTGTCTCTTCGGCCTTTTTTGGGGGGGTTCTAAGTCCGAACATTTTGGCGTAGTTAAGAATTTTGAAGGGTGAGTAAGCTGTTATTATAATA